>APFE030307109.1:7203-36852 GCA_000404065.3 Pinus taeda
ATAATAAATAAATAAAAAGAGCCATAAAAATAATATTGACATAACTCATTAATTAGCAATTAAAATGATTATTTATAATAACAAATGAAATAAAAATAATAATAAGAATATGCAATAATAAACTAACATATATAATATTACAAATAAAGATTAAATAGCAGTTATAGAGAGCAATATATGCAAACAGCCATAAAACTTATTGTGAATAATTTAAGCTACATGTAATTTTAAATAATAGGGTGAAAAACTTAAACTTATAATAATATAAAACATAATATTAAATATTAGTATTAATAAAGATTAGAATAAACAAATTAAATTATAAATAATGAAAACCAGTGACTTAAATAATAAATAATTAAATTAAATAGTCAGTAGTCGGCCAATTCTCTTTTGCATCTAGCCATTCTCATATTTATACTTACCATTTCCCTTCTTTTCTCCTCACAATTATCCTGATGATGAGTCTGGTTTTAGACTCGAAACGTCGATATAAAAAAGATGAGCACTGTGGAAAATCCGAACTCTTCTCAGAAACCACACCACCACAGTAATCTGCAATCCAAAATTTTTAATGGTGTCCCTAAATCTAAACATAGGGAAAATAAAATATTAATGTGTACTAATATGAATCTGTGTTAGAATGGTCCAAAGGACATGGATCAAGCCAGATCTAATCTTAGCCATTGATTAGGGAATTAAACTCGGCCGTTGAGATGTCAACAGGAAAAGTATAAAAGGAGGCTTGAGGGTCACTTGGAGAACACACCAAAGTGATCAATCATTCTATTCTCTAGAGCAGGGTTTGCTAAGAGAGATAAAATCAGTGATCAAAAGAGCAGCTGAGGGGCATTGAGTATAGAGAAACGGAAAAGGCAGAGATTGTGCCAAGAGAGCAGCATAGCAGCCAAGGAGAGTGACGCAGATCCAGCAAGGGCTCCCGCAGGACCACGCAGAGGCAGCTAAGTGCTGCGTAGAGCACCAGAGAGGCCAGCGTGTCTAACGCAGAGGCCCAAAAAGCTAACAAAGGGCCTCCTGGGGCTGACGCAGGGCCAATGTGAGACAGAGAGGGGCTGACGCAGTCCAAATTGGGCAGAAGCTGGGGTTCCTGAGCAATTTTGTGCTGAGGAGTTGACAGAAGGATTTTCCAAGGTTTCAGCCGAGAGATTTCTCTGAAACTATGAGGTATAGCTACTAAGGAAATTCTCTGTTGGGTAGGCCCGTTTTGGCACCCAAATTGTACTCTGATATTGCTTAATAAGATAACCCTCATATAGCTACACCGGTTTTCCCGCATTGGGTTTTTCTAGGGACACTGGTCCAAAAATAATGGTGTCATGTGGTGTGTTTGTTCTTCTTTCTTTTAGTTGTTGATCTGCAATATGTTGACCATGCACTGGTGTTTATTTTCAGTATTTACTTTGTAAATAACTTGTTAAAGAAAAATAGGATTAAATCAGAAAAAGTGCATGAAGGGTTTCTAAACTAAGTAAACTTAGAAACTTCAACATGGTATCGGAGCGTGATTGCAGATCACAAGAGGACTAAGAAACATCAGCCGAGCGGAGCAATAGTAGCATAAAACAGTTGTCCCAAGGTGACAGAAGTTGTTTCTAGTAGCGCAAAGGCCAGGAAGTGTGATGCAAAGCCAGCGAGAGCCACGTAGAAGAAGCCAGGAGCTGCGCAGAGCCTCAGAGAGGCCATTGTTGTTGACACAGAGGAACAAAGGGCTGACATAAGGCATCCCAAGGTTGACGCAAACCCATCTGGGGTGAGGCAGAGATAGCGTGAGGCAGGAGGGGCTGATGCAATTCACAGGGAGGCAATTGTTGGAGTCTAGAAGGCTACAGAAATATTGCAGAGTGGAGATGGTGAGGTACTGTAATCAGAATAGTGCCTAACAGAGCAGGGCCAAAGGAGTTGTTACCGAGGGTTTTAGCCGAGGAACCTGGATCAGCAGTGCAGTTGCACAAGACGATCAGAGTAGGGGGCATCTCAACAAGCGGCAGAAGGATTTCCAGGAGGGAAATCAAGACTCAGAGGGAGTCCAGAAGAGAACTTCCAGACTAGAAGTAGAGACTCAGAGGAGTCAAACAGAAAACTTCCAAGAGGGAAGTAGAGGAGCATCATGGCACCACATTGGGTAAGAGACCAAGATAGACTGGACAGAGCATCGAACTTCACAGTCTGGAAGGCCAGAATCTTATCAGTGCTTGACAGGAATCATGTCAAGAACTTTGCCTTGAAGATTATAGCTATCCTAGTCGACCCCAATGATAACGACAAGTACGAAGAGACGATGGCGAGGACCAAGTGCATTATCCTTGACGGGGTCAAGGATCATGTGGTACCACATATAGCTGAGAAGGAAACGGCAGTTGAGACGTGGGAGGCTCTCAAGAACCTGTACCACCATACTTTTGTGCAGAGAAGAATGTTGCTTGAGAACCAGATGACGTCGTATCAGATGAAGAAGGGTCAATCGATTGACACCTTCCTTGGAGGACTGAATGAGATCCGAGACCAGTTGACTGCTATAGGAGCGACACTGGATCAGGAACTTATGGTGACGACAGCGCTAAATGTTGTCTCGGAAGATTGGGAAGTGTTTGTCCAGAGTATCCTGGGCAAAGGGACTCTCCCACATTAGGACGAGATGTGGGCAGCTCTTCGCCAGGAAGAGATCAGACGGCAGTCGAAGACAAGTAGCAACAGCAAAGGGATCAAGGTCAAGCAGGAGGAGGAGGATGTGGCCCTAGCATCTGAGGAAAAGCAAGAGAAGCGGAAGAAGAAAGATCTCTCCAAGATCAAGTGCTTCCACTGTGGGGAGATGGGTCATTATGCGACCCAGTGCCCAAGGAAGAAGAGTAAGGGAGAGTCTTCCGAGACTAAGGCAGCGCCAAAACAGGCAGAGAAGGAAGTTTTGACAGACAATGACAGTGCCATGAGTGCACACGCGCCACTTGAGCGGAAGTGGGGAGACATCGAGCTATAGTCAGGTGGACTACAGGCGATGTGGGGCAGGATCCTTGAGGTACTCAACCTCTTGTATTAGACCTTGCCACGGGAGCCACGACGAGGAGTAGCAGGACTGGCTGAGTGGGTAGAGACGGATGCAGATGGAGTGGCAAAGAGAGCTACAGTGCAGGAGTCCCAACACAGCGTAGAGCTAGCAGGTTGCAGCAGTGTGAGAGGCACAGGAGTGTTGCACCAATGCAGGAAGACACAGCGAGGTGTGCAATGGTGTGAGATGCAATGAGTTGTTGCAGCAGCGCAGAGGTCAGAGAGAGGGAGCACTTGTCAGGGCAAAGGGAGCTTCAACATCAGAGGGTGTTTCTAGCCCAACAGGGAGGTCAGTTGGGAGATCAGTTACTTACTTCTCAGTAACTAAGTTGCAGTGCAGCAGTGAGTAGCACGATGCAACACGATGAGAGGAGATGCAGTGCAGATGAAGTGTTGGGAGGAAGGACCAACAACAACACAGATGTAAAGGGACTTGTCGTACAGACGCAACAGTGGCAATGGCAGAACCATGGGCAGCAATACAGGAGGCAGCACTGCAGAGGATGTTGGGAGGGAAGGCCCAGCATCAGCACAGGTACCGATGCTAGATGATCAGAGTAATACTCAGTGAGGAGTATTGCTAGAGCACAGTCCTGGCTAAGAGGGAGTGTTTATTTGGGGTAGCATCGAATGTTCTCTAGCCACGAAATTTGGTGGAGAGGTTGGGGCACATGAGATCTCCAATACCGAGAAAGGGTTTGGGCAGATTCTAAACAGATCTGGAGATATTAAAATAATTAATATTTTTAATGGAGTCCCTAAGTCTAAACTTGGGGAAAATAAAATATTAATGTGTATTAATATGAATCTGTGTTAGAATGGTCCAAAAGACATGGATCAGGCCAGATCTAATCTTAGCCGTTGATTAGGGAATTAATCTCGATCATTGAAATGTCAACAGGAAAATTATAAGAGGCTTGAGGGTCACTTGGAAAGCACACCAAAGTGATCAGTCATTCTATTCTTTAGAGCGGGGTTTTCTAAGAGAGATAGAATCAATGATCGGGAGAGCCGCTGAGGGACATTGAGTACAATGAAACAGAGAAGGCAGACATTGTGCCGGGGGGCAGCGCAACAACCAGGGAGAGTGACGCAGAGCCAGCAAGGGCTCACGCAAGGCCACGTAGAGGCCGCCAGGTGCTGCGCAGAGCATCAGAGAGGACAGCGTGTCTGACGCAGAGGCCCAGAAAGCTGACGCAGGGCCTCCTGGGGCTGATGCAGGCCGAGAAATGCCGACGCAGAGCCAGCGTGAGACAGAGTGGTTGACGCAGTCCAGATTGGGCAGATGCTGGAGTTGCAAAGCAGTTTTGTGTTGAGGAGCTGCCGAAAGGATTTTCCGAGGTTTCAGCCTAGAGATTTCTCTCAAACTGTGAGGTATAGCTGCTAAGGAAATTCTCTGTTGGGTAGGCCAGTTTCAGCGCCCAGATTGTACTCTGATATTGCTTAATAAGAAAACCCTCAGATAGCCGCACCGGTATTCCCGCATTAGGTTTTTTCGGGGACATTGGTCCAAAAATAATGGTGTCATGTGGTGTGTTTGTTCTTGTTTCTTTTAGTTGTTGATTTGTAATATGTTGAGCATGCACTAGTGTTTATTTTCAGCATTTACTTTGTAAATAACTTGTTAAAGAAAAATAACAAGTAGGTAGGAATAAATCAGAAAAAGTGCATGAAGGGTTTCTAAAATAAGTAAACTTGGAAACTTCAACAGGGCTTCCTTCATAGGGCCATCTAACTTCACCTTTCCTTCGAGTGATTGCTCTAGATATAGTTGTGACATTCTTCACAACACTTCTTACCATGGCCCTGCACACATACCCAGAGTTCCTCCAAGAGGTCAGACACCAAAAACAATTCACATATTACCTTTTGGTGATGGCCTTTACCCAGTGACATCTTCTTGTAGGTATCAACACTCTGCATACATGTTGACACATCTCTCAAAGATATATGTTGTCAAGGGTATTCATCTTTTCAGACTTCTATCAGAGTCTTCACATCTTTCCAGGAGATTTCCTGGTCAAATCTTCTTGATCTTTTGGATGTTGACTGCCTTCATCATGGTTGCATATTTCATGATCTCTTCCATCCTCATGTCTTTCATTTCCAGGAGCCTTCAATCAGAGTTCTTCAATTTTATTCAACCACCTCATACTTCATATGAGGACATATTATGTTGATTTCATCTAATGTGACTTATGTCTTTCTACATCCTTTCAAAGGAGGAGATCCTTTCTTTTTTTATCATGCTCGATCCATGTTACCTGCAACCATATAACATGACATTATGATATTAAATACCAATACAAGCATACATACCTTATTTTACTTTTGCTACTTCCAGCAACTTCTTTGATTGAAAAGATCTTCAATCCCTTGATCTTCTTTTTCATGTCATCAATCCTTCATCTCATGAATTCAATAAGTTGGAATTCCTGATGAAGCATTCGCTGCTTTCCCAGACTAGGGGATCCTCCGCTGAGGTTTCTATAAGAGAACCTTCAGGATCTTGCATATCCCCATCTGGCAAATGTTTCTTTTGACCTGGATGATTTCTTCCTTTCTTTTAATGTCCAATGAGATTCCCAAGAACTGTGTCTTTCATGTTCCACTGCCATGGATTTTTGTCCTTCATGATTCCCACGGTGATATTACGAGCTCTTGTTTCCAATGCTTCCATGATGCCACAATGCATCTTATCATATCCGCAAGGGATTTTGCAGCCTATGATAGGATCCTTTTATGAGGGACACCATCCCACTTATAGTAGAGGTTTGTTACTCCCTCTTTCCTTGGTCCTTTTCTTTAGCTTCCACCCTTTCGGCGATATGAGCTCTTCTTCCATAGTACTATTTTTTCTTGACAACCTTCCATTTCTTTTTTGCACTTATTTGAGTCCTTTCAACTCATCTTTCCCTATTTGATATAGAGACCACAAACTGTTGATCGAAGTAACCTTCTTGTTCATGGACAACTCTTACCTTGCTTATCAATATCAATATCAATGATGATTATTCTTTCATCATATTTCCCAGATCTCGCAATCGAGATCTTAGGAAGATATTTTTGCAGTTCAGAGAGTATCTCTTCTAGCATTTCATGTATTTCTTATTTATCTCCTATAGAGATTGAGAACTTTTAAGAGTTCCTTCTCATGAATTCAAAGGAGACCTCTGATATCTTCACTGACTTCTCTTCTTCATAAGGATTGTAACAATCCTTCTTATTCCATGCAAGAACCTTTGATGACTCGTACAGCCTATAGATCTTCTTGCAATCATGAAGACATTTCAAAAATGATTAATGAAAATACTTACTTCAGATATGAATATTAAATCTTCACCTTGATCATGTTGGCAGTGGTTGGAGTAGACATATTGGTGCTTCCTTCGATTGAGATCTTTGATATGCAGATTGTCTCCTTTGCCTTCAAGCTATCTTGATTTATGTAATTGGGCTACATTAGGAACCTTGTAGCAAACAACATTGACTCAAGTACAGTTTATACAAATTATGGCTTTAGTGTACAGAGGTCCATTCTTGAACACTATGTTGTAGATGATCTGCTTCTTTGAGTAAGAATCTGAGTTGTCAAAATTGTTCTCTTTATTGAAGGGATCCAATCACTGGTTTGTTGAGATCATTGAGATCACTGTGGATCAAAATTGTGGGAGTCACAAAAGTTGTTGCTATGCATATTGAGATCTAACTACTTCATCCTCTAATTGTTGTCTTTTAAACCCCTTGTTGTTGTAGACTTGTTGATGTAGGCTGCCTCTTAGATCTTGGTCTTGTTCTTTGAGTGTAGATCTTGATTCCTTTAGCTAGTTTGATACCTTGTAGTAAACTTGAATTCTAAATGTCTCTTTTCTGCCCTTCCTTTGACTCCTAAACCCAATTGCTCTTATACCATATTGAAGAATCTAGGGCATGTTATTATTAGTGAGATTCCTCTTATCATGATAACAATTTGTGAAGTTCTTTTATAATTGTATCTTAGCTTGATCTTCATATTATTATTAGAGTGTGTTTGCTTCATCAAACTGCTATCAAAACAAAAGAGACAAGAACACAAAATATTTGGCTTTCTGCAAAGGCCAAAACCTCTCCCTCTTGGAGAGGAAAACCCGCACAAAATTCTTCTTATATAGATTCCAATTGATGAATACCAAGACCATGACCCTTGACACATTCTACCTCTCCAAAACCAAGAAATCAATCCCTTACTGCTGATATCATCATTGATGTACTTTCACATCAGCGCCACCGAGATCAAGTTTGTGAGATCATCTTCTATACCATCATTCACTAAGTTATGAGAGTTATATCGAGATCAAGAATCATGATCCTATAACTATCATAAGACTGTATATAAGAACATATCACAAAGATCATTCCTTGTCATCAATATATATACAGTGATCACCAAGGATAAGTCATCATATGTTGCGTCTATCTTGAACGTCAATATCATCACAATAGTGACTGTGAGTATGTCGAGAGGATTATGAGCTTATTGTGAGATCATTGTGATCTTCTATACTGAAACTGAGATCATAATAATTATGTCGAGGTTACTTCTCGATCTTATTATTCTGAGACTGTGATAGTTACTACCATTACTGAAATTTCCTTCAACATGAAGGAGATGGTAAATATATATATATATATATATGTCGAGACTGTAATAGAACCAAGATACATATATATGGACTGATTTGAGATAGGTCACCAAGATTTTGACATTGAGATTATTATCTATCAGCGAGACCACAGAGAGGGCTTCACTGTCATCAAGACTGCGGCTTATTATCCATCCGAAGCCTTGTCTGCCTGAACCTAATACCCAACCAAGGTGCAGTCAAACCCTAAATAGATGCCTCTCTGTGGTGCGGATCTGCTCCTTCATCCATGCGAAAATTCAGAGGAAAATGCGAAATCTTATTGTGTTTTTTGCACTGGCCCTAAACGGGTATTTATAGTGGTTCATGCTCCTATTTTGAGCCGATGTTACCAAGTGAAACGTTGTGACTATTTCTTCTAGTCGACATGGTGATCTCTTTGTTATTTTGCTTGCAGACTTCGATGTGCTTGCTTTTGGAGGATTGATCTTGGCCTTAGAGGGCTACTACAGGGCTGCTACATACTTGTATACATTTCCATAGGCTCATGAAGAGCTTATTTACACATGACATGACTCTTTGACATATAAATCAAACCCTAAAGACATCAAGAAGAAGTCTTGTACCTAGTGACACTTTTTGCTCATGAAACCCATGTAGCAAGGCATACAAAAATAATTTATTTCCTTTTATTACATCATTTACAAACATCATGTCATTATGAAGACCGAACCTAGTAACACTTCCTTCAACAAAGGTGTCTATAGTCATTGGTCTCACCAACATTGTGCTTTGATTTAATGAGAGATAGAGTTGTCAGTCAAGGCCTTGTTGTGGAAACAATGTTGGTTACTATGATGCTATACAGAAGGGTTACCAATCTGATTCTTCTTATCAGAAATTCTTCAGATTGCGAATGACCAAGTACCACTATGTATCAGTGTTTTTAAACCCGGCCGGCTCGGAACCGACTCGGCCGAGTTGATCCAAGTTGGTCAAAAAAAATTCAACTCGGCCTCTGAACCGGTTCAAGTTAATAGCGAGCCGGCCGTGTTGTTACACTACACGGCCAGCTCGATATTAACCCGACCGGCTTGGCCGAGTCTGTATCAACCCGGTCGGGTCACGGACAGCAGCCAGTGAACCCCCAAAAACACATTTTTTAAATTTTTTTACGTTTTTCTAACTGTGGGGGACTCCAAATGGTTTTACTAATTGGTTTGTTGGCCTTTGGGGTCCATTCCCCTCTCCCAAACCCTATTTAACCCACTCAACCCCTCTCATTCTCTCGCAGCCATCTCATGCATTTGAGTGAGAATTTCAGTGAGAGTTTGTGAGGAGTTGTTGAGTTTGTTTTTGGAGCAGCAGTGAGGAGTCTTGGGCAAGCATTGTAGTTGGAGTGAAGAACTTCTTGGGCAGCCATTTGGAGCAGCATTGAGGAGTTGGTTTCTTGGAGCAAGCTTGAGAAGGTAGTTTGTGCCTGGAGGTATTTTTTTTTACTTGTACAAATCTATTTTTGCTTATTAAATTTTAGGTGCATATCTAGAAATCCTAAAGAGTGTTTTTTGTAAAAGAAAAGAACATTGAATCAATGTTTTTTTTCTCATTTTCAGATTGTTTGCTTTCATTTCCAAGTCAGAAAATGGCACCTAGAGTGAAAGATGTTGCTTGGGCATATGTTGAAATGGTTGATAGTCAAATGCATTGCAAATTTTGCCATAGGAAAATTAAGGAAGGTCCTGGGGGCATTAATACGCTGAAACAACACTTAGCGGGGATTAGAGGCCAAATTACTCCATGTACCTCAACCAGAAATTGGGGAGATTAGGAAGGAAATTTTAGCCAACTTTGAGAAGTTTAAAGATGATAAGGCTAGGCAAAAAGAGTTAGAGGCTGAAACTGGGAGGAAGAGGGAGATACAAAAAATGATGGCTACCAACCCCCATTATGATTTTGAGGGTTCTTCCTCTATCCCTCGTACTGATGCATCCAACCCTTTCTGATATGTTCCTTCCTCTTTTGATTCTATTCAAGAAAAGGGAAAGGGTAGAATGAAAAAGGGTGATATGAAAATCAAAAGTCATTTCACTCCTTCCTCTCCATCAGATGCACATGGTCGTCAAGCTAGTAAAAGTCAAATGCAGCCCACTTTAGATGACCAATGGAAGAAAGAATTGAGGGAGACTGCTTGTGATTACATAGCTAGATGGTGGTATGATGTTGATATCCCCTTCAATGCTTCTCGTTCACCATATTATGAGCCTACGTTTGATGCCATACATGCTGCTGGAAAAGGCTTCAAAGGCCCTACTATGCATGAACTAAGGGGGTACCATTTGCAGAAAGAAATTTCATCCATTAATGAGTATTTGAAAGATTTCAAGGACTCATGGGCAAGAACGGGTTGTACCATCATGTCAGATGGATGGACTGACCAAAAAAACTGTACCATCATAAACTTTCTTATCCTCTGCCCACGGCGAACCAAGTTTTTAAAATCAATTGATGCATCTAATAAGGTAAAATATGGGCAATTTTTGTTTCAACTATTGGATGAGGTTGTTGAGGAGGTGGGGGTGGCTAATGTTGTTCAAGTTATCACAGATAATGCCTCTAACTATGTTCTTGTTGGTAAACTATTAGAGGAAAAACACAAGACCATCTTTTGGACCCCATGTGCTGCACATCGCATAGACCTCATGCTTGACGATATTGGAAAATTAGAATGGGTCAAAAACACTGTAGATCATGCCAAAAGCATAACAAAATTTATCTACAATCATTCATGGATTTTGAGCCTCATGAGGAAACACACTTGGGGCAGGGATATTATTAGGCCTGCCATCACTAGATTTGCTACTCATTTTTTGACATTACAATCTATGCTTTCCCAAATTAGAAACTTGCAAAAGTTGTTTTCCAGTGATGAATGGGATCAAAGCCATTGGTCTCATAAATTGGAAGGCAAAGAATTGAAAAAGAAAGTTTCTGGAGAAAGGCAGAAGAGATTGTGAAGCATGCTGAGCCACTGGTTAAGGTGTTGCGATAGGTGGATGGGGAAAGATTGGCTATGGGCTTCATTTATGAGGCTATGGATCAAGCAAAGTAGCAAATAAAGAGGGCATACAAGGATAAAGTGGCTAAGTATGGGCCCATTTGGGCAATCATTGATGAAAGATGGAACAATCAACTCCATCGCCCTATACATGCAGCTAGGTATTTTTTAAACCCACAGTATCATTATAAAGCTAAGGAGTCAGGAGCTTTGAGGGGGGAGTTTAGAGATGGACTGGTTGACTGCATTGATCGCCTGATCCCATTGGAGTCTGATCAACTGGAGATAAAACAACAGGTCACAACCTTCAGCAATGCCTCGGGTACCTTTGGGAAGAACCTAGCAAAGATTGCAAGAGAAGCAGATGAGCCAAGTAAACAAAAAATTCAATTTTCAAATTCTTAATAGTTTTTTTAAATTTTGTTAAATCGTTTATAATTTGAAAGTTAGATATAATTTGTAATTTTGTTGAGCTAACTCATTACACCCCTATGTCTTTTGCAGCACAATGGTGGGAGGCTTTTGGTGGCCACTGTCCTGAATTGCAAAAGTTTGCAATTCGTATTTTGAGTCAAACTTGCAGTGCTACTAGTGTGAGCGCAATTGGTCTGTCTTTGAGAGGATTCACACAAAGGAGAGAAACCGTTTCGATCAAAAATGATTAAATGATCTAGTCTATGTCCAATACAACCTCCGGCTTAGACGCAACCAATTGCTGAACAAAAGACCTGATTCAGATCCCATTGTGTTGGAAGACGTTGATCCAACATCAGATTGGGTAGTGGAGAGTCATCCAGCAGAGTTTGATTCTGATGAGGATCTTGATTTGGATTTACATAAGGAGGAATCACTCGAACATGATGTTCAGTTGAATGTAGATTCCGATCCACTTGTACTACCAGCATCAGCCTCACAGCCAGCAAGGACTCCAGTTGCAGACGCTTCCTATGCTCAGCCACAACAGAAGCGCAGCCGCATATCTTCTCTATCTCACCTTGCATCTGTTGCACAGCCTACTAGTGCTACCACTTCTATAGTTGCAGTTGGAGATGATGATGAGGAGGAGCCATGGGGCCCCCTATCTGACTCTAATGATGATCCAGAGATTGATCCACATGATCTTGGCTCTTTTGGCAGTAGCTACTAGCTAGTGGCCCAGTAGTACTGGTCACATTTTACTTTTGTTGTAGAGACCATTTCTAGCCTCCTTGGTTATATGGGTTTGTTTTGAGTCTTTGATCATGTATGTATTGGACAGTGCACTGGGTGACATTTTGATATAATGGATATATTCATGAGCCTACTTTGATCATATGTTGTCTTCCATCTATATTCTAATGTTGTGTTTGGAAACATGAATGAAAATCTTTAAAATTATGTTTTTTTTAATGTATTTTTTACAACGACCGAGTCATTGAAATTGAGCTGGCCGAGTCGATACCGAGTCGGAGTCGGAGTCGAAGTCGACCCTCGGGTGAGTCGTGTTGGAGGCGGAGTATTGTTATCTTTACATCCCTAGTTAGAGGGAGTGTTGAAGAAAGTGTAACTAGGTTCGGTTTTCATAAATCTAATTTTGATCTTTGTACTTGTAAAAGAAAAGAAATATTATTTTTGTAAATTATAAAATGAGTTTCTTGCTCATTGCATAGGTCTAGCACATGCTGAAGTGCTATAGGAAAGTCAAAGAGTCAAAGAAAAATGTTGAAGAGCTCTTCTTGAGCATATATAAAATGTATATGAGTCAACCTAGTGTCTAGATCAGCCCTCCAAGACAAGCACAATCCTCTTGAAGAAGTCGGTCAGCAAAACGACGTAAAAGCAGTAGTGTCGGCTCAAATAAAAGACACAATGGTTCCCACACTCATGTCAACTTATTATGGAGACGTAACCAGTATAAATACCCAGCTAGGGTCACCAAAGAAAACACATAAAACAAGCACTCTCTGTAATTTCATATGGGTGTAGGAAGCTCTGAAACTTCGAACAAGTACAGCAGTTCGGGGTTTTCGGACAAGTAGCTCAGTTTCGGATAAGCATCTTTGTGCTTTAGGATGGGTTCCACAGAAGTGTAGTCTTGGCATATCTATGATATTAAAGATCTCCATGCAAGAAGAAAACACAATCAAGTTCTCGGCATAATTGTAATGATAAGGATCTCGGTGATCCCTCACTAACACACATTGTCTCGGCATTCATTCTGACGCAATCATCATCTCGGCATAATGATAATCACGATCTCGATCATGATATTGATAAGGACACAATTAGAAGATCTCAGTGCAACTCTCATATGTATATATACATATCTCATTGTTATATTGATGCGGCAGTGAGTGTCATGTGAAGGAGCAGCAATGATCTTGATGGAGGTGCAACAGTGTTGCAGCAGTAATAATCTCAATGGTGGCCTCAGTGATGCAAGCAGTAAGGATCTTGGTGGTGCAGTAGTGATGGCCTCAATGGTGCAGCAATGATGATGATCTCAACAGTGACAAAGAAGATGATTGTTGTCTTGGTCTTAGAATAGCTAATAGGTCAATAGTTTTGGTCTTGGTATTCATCAATTGGAATCTTCATAAGAACAATTTGTGCGAGTTTTCCTCTCAAAGAGTGAGAGATTTTTGCCCTTGCTAATAGCCTACATTCCGTGTCTCTTGTCGATTTATATTCATGCATTGGTTACTGTTTGATGAAGAACACTAATAATCTAAAGAAGTAAAAAGCATTCACAAGTAGTCACTAATCAACGAGAAATCACCTAATGCTAATGCCCTAGATTTCTCTACAGTTGTGGGATGGAAGCCAACGGGAAGCAAGCGAAGGGTTGATTAACGATACCTCCCCCTATGTGTGAAAATTCCAAACTTGAACCCTATTGCAGCAACTGGAAATTATTCTCCTAATTATTAATTTTATTTAGCAATTTATTTGTTGTTTGCTACGGCAAATACTGAATAAATCACACTGCAATCTACACAAATAAAACTACGGAAGAATAAACATTGGAAGAAATGCTAGCACACACACATAAAAATAACACAATTATTTTTTGAAAAAGTCCTCGGAAAAAACCCAACTTGGAAAAACCGGTGCAGCAGCTCAGGGTTTTATTATTAAGCAACAATGAAATAATATGTGTACAATCTGGATGTTGAATACTAACAATCCTACAGAGAAAATACTAGAAAAAATCTAGTGAGGAATTTTCCTCACCCACAGGCAAATCCAGGCTCTAACTGCAGCTCCAGGTGAGCCATCCAAACTACCTTTGCGCTAGCTCTACGTCACCTTAGCGCAGTCCCTTTTTGCGCTCAGTCTCGATCAACCTCTCCTCAAGTCGTCTAGTCTACTGTTGTCTGGGAAAAATGTTTCTTTTGGCCCCCGGAATCTCTGTCCAGCCTCTAGCACTGAAACTCGGCTTTTCCCCAGCAAAATCGAAACTGCCTCTAGAGGCTATTGCGTTGCCCCAACATCAACCTCTCTGTGGCTCTTCTACCTCTCTACAAATGCACTCACTGGATCTCGAAATCTTCCTTCAGTTTTGCTGTCTTTTCCCCTCTCTCAACGCTTCGATCTCTAGCTCTCTCTCTGGCAATTGACTACAGCGACTCTGGAAATAGACTGCTCATAAATCGAACCTCTCAAGTATCTTCTCCATCACCACATCGACCTCCTCTTGTAATGCTTTGTTGGAGCACCAACAGCCAAGATTAAAACTTAATAAATGGCTAGGATCATCTCTAGATCAATCTGTGTGAGTTTCTAGATCATTTACGCATTGGCTTAACTAATACTGATTAATTAATCATATTCCCTAAGTTTAGACTTAGCAAATCTTTAAAAATCGGTTAATAATCTAATTGAGACATTTCTAGGCAGAATTTCTAGAAACGATTTATGGATTTTGGAGATCTCATGTATTCTAGCCTCCACAAAATTATAAGGCTAGAGCACATCCGATGCTACAAAAACTAACAATTGCTCTTAGCGAGGAATGTGTTCTAGTGCTACCGCACACCCTATCTCTGCATCATCTCATGTCACATTGTTGATGTCTGGCCATACTGTCCACAAACTACTGCACAACTCTGATGTATGTTGCATCTGTGTTGTTGAACTACTACCAACACTGCATCTGCACTGCAACTCCCTCTCATTTGTTGTTGCTACAACTGCAACATCTACAACCTAAAAGCATCCAAAATACTGAATCAATTGTGATCAATATGATGCATTTGTCTCCCGAGTCGTTGACTGCTACTAGAATCTGCACTATCACTGAAGAATTTGCATTGCTGCTAACTCTGGATTGTGCCAACTGCATTGTTGCCAACTCTACACTACGCTCCCCAGCATCTGACTGATACTAATCTCTGCAACTATCACTCTGGCATATGACTTCACCAACTATCACTAATCAATCCTACTACTGAATATTGTGGGCCTTTCGTATCAAGGTATTGATCCAAGAGGTAGAATCCTCAAGGATCTTGCCCTTCTGTAGCGCTCAGGGGCTACAGCACCAAGTCACCCCACATCACTCCCAGAGGTATATGGGCTTCTAGTCTTGATACTTTGTGGAGAGCTAAAAGACAGGAGTTCTCCAAAACCCAAAAATCATTTCTGGAAATTCCACCTAGAGATGGCTCAATTAAATTAATTGAACAATAATTAAAAATCCCTAAGTCTAACTTGGAAAAATTGATTAATTAATAGTAATTAATTAAGAAAGGTGAGAATTATCTAGAAACTCACATGCATCAACTTGGAGATGATCTCAGCTATCGATTAAGATTTAATCCTGTCGTTGGAGTCCCAACTGGAGATTATAAGAAGAGATCGATCGGTAGATGGAGATACACATAATAGAGAGCCAACAGTGTGAATTCTTTGGGCAGTTCAAGTTAGCCAATAATCGAGTTTGAGCAATAGAGGGGACGCAGGGCTAGGGAGGGACAACAAAAAATAAAAGAGCATGATTCCGAAGAGTTTTCCAATATGTATTTAGTGTCGAAGAGGCAGGAGACAAGAGGCTATATTATCTGCAAAGAGGTCCATAGAAGCCACTGTGAATAGCTAGAAAAACCAATGCGAGTTGTTGAAAGAGAGAGGATTCAATTGCCAGAAGTAGGTTTAGCTTCTAGGAGGCAATGCGAGTCACTTCCAAAGGCAGTTGGAGACAGGACGGCTCAATTAGAGCCAATTTCCAGGAAGTGCGAGTTACCCAGGGCAAGTAGTGTGAATTCCAGGCTGCAGTGTAAGTAGCCAATGTGGGGTTCGGACAAGAAAAAGAAGGTTGATTTGTTTAGCAGAGGAGATCTGGGATCTCCAGATTATTTTAGCCAGATATTTGTCGTTGGATTTCCAATTGGGCATCCAAATTATTGTACTCTCAAATTTGCTACATAATAATAAAATAAACCCTTATGTGCTACATCGGTTTTCCTTCAGGGTTTTTCTGACTTTTAGTCCAAAAGTATTGGTGTCTATTTTTATGCATGTGCATCTATTTGTCAATTCCTTATGTTACTTCCGCAACGTATTTTATTTGTGAAGCATATATTAGTAAGTTATTTGATATTTGTTGTAAACAAATAAACTGCTAATCAATTAGGAGAATAGTTTTCAATTGGTGCTTTAAAGGAAATTTCACACTTTCCTTATAGAGACCAAGGGTTACAGTCACAAGACCTAGGGTTTGAGTAATCTGTTGACAATTGGGACAGCCAAAGGTCCAAGAGAGGAGAATTTCAAATGATGATTTTAAAAATGAACAAGGAACATGAAACCCTCAAGAAGCCCCCAAGTTGAATCTAAATCTAAAACTAGGGTAAGTTTAGGGTTGGTAACTAGGGCTAAGAAATTTTATGGATGAAATTCACATGAGTCCCTACCAAAAGGACAAATTTTGTGACAACCACAATCCTCTTGGCATTGACTCTTCAACTCCGAAAATTCCCATTCCCTAGAAATTTGCACCAAGCCCTAGCTTGGTCGCTTGGCCTTAAAAGGGTCAAATTAGAGCAAAGAAAAGGAGAAAATTTATGGTCGCTTGGCCTTAAGTTTCCAAGGAGGCCGAATTTTTGATGACCTAGCAACCAAAATTTCAAAAATTTACCTATGCAATGGATAATGGATTTTTCATTGCATAGCTACCAAGAGTTCACCAATAGTGTTGAAAAGTGAAACTAGGTTCGGTCTTCATAATGACTTGTAATTGTGATTTTTGTAAATGATGTAAAGAAGAAAAATAAAATTATTATTGTAATGCATGCTTCATGGGTTTCATGAGCAGGAGATTTTATTTTTAGTTGGCTCCCATTGTGAGCATTTCGGATTTGTCAAAAAGAGTCAATGTCATGTATAAAGAACCCTTCTTGGGCATGTTACAAACATATATAAGTCTACATGATTGTCAAATAGCCTTCCAAGACAAGCACTAGTTACTTCTCTTCAAGTCAGCCTCAAGATAAAGCAAAGAACTTATGTCAGCTTCACCTAATGGAGACAACATTATTCAAATACACATGTCGGCTCATTTATATGGGGAAACCACTATATATGTGTGTAGGGTCTTCGCATTTCCACAGTCAACAAGTTTGGATATCTTTGAAATTCGGATCACAGTTACAATGACAAGAGACAAGTTTGGATATCAATTACAGTGACAAGAATTTCGGAAAAAGAACTTGGATAGGTGATCTTATCTTCGCTACTACTACAGCAAGAGTTTGCAATATACACACAGTGATACAATCTTGGTGGAATCTCATAAAAGGTCTCGGTGTTATCTTAAAGAAAAGATATCAATGCTATCTCAGGGAAAAGGTCTCGATACTAGCTCAAGAAGAAGTCTCAGTGCTACCACAAAGGATTGTGTACTCAATTTCAGTCTCATTGTAGAAGGAGAAGTTCAGTGTCATTACAAGTGACCACAAGATTTGGTACAGTGACCTCAAGTGATCTTATACAATAAGAAATCTGAAGCTTAAGCGCAGTAGAAGGAACCAAGAAAGAGGGTCTCCATCTTTGTCTCAGTGGTAACTATATCTCGATGCTAACAAGGTCGAAGTAGAAAAGGACTCAAGAATAAGAAAAGAGCAAAAGACAATCAAGAGAACTAGTGTCTTGGTCTTGGAGTGGCTAATAGGTCAAGGTCTTTGTCTTGGTATTCGTCAATTAGAATATCTATAAGAAGAATTTTGTGGGTTTTCCTCTCAAAAAGTGAGAGGTTTTAGCCCTCGCTCATAGCCCACATTTTGTGTCTCTTGTCTATTTATGTTCATGCATTGGTAGTTGTTTGACAAAGAACACTAATAACTTTTAAGTAAAAAAAGATCCTAATCTAAAGTTGTAAAAAGCACTCACAAGCAGTTGCTAGTTGAAGAGAAATCACTTAATACTTGATGCTCTAGATTTCTCAACAAATAGGACAATTCATTCACATGTTATATAAGTAATGCATGCAATTAATCATCTAGATAGCATTAAGTATATCTTTAACAAATCAGGGCACAATTAGCACAACCTAGAATCAGCATTATTCCATACATTAAATATGAAAATAGATATTCAACAATTAGGTGCACTTACAAGATAACATTCAAAGATTCCATCCATTTGTCCAAATAATAGCTCCAAAGATAACCAAAATCAGCTCCAATTATCAAAGCGAATTTATAGATCCAATCTTAACCACAAGAAAAAAGGGCCAAAAATTCTAGAGAGAGAACTGAAATCTCTAGGTGTGTGTTGATGAGAAATCATAATGAGAGGTTCCCCTATTTATATGAGGAATTTGAATGCCTAATTAGCCTATTAGCCCCCTAAAACCATAAAATTATGTGTACGAAACATCCGAGGTCACAAGCCAACCGAGTATCCTTTGAGAAACATATAACTCTCCACACATGTGAGCCAAAATAGGAGAGGGTGTTGACGTCATGTGAGCATAGGCCCTTCTAGGGCAGACAATGAGGGCAATAGGTACCATAATATGTGTAGAAGCCCTTTAAAATCAACCTCTAGGGGTTGGCCCCTAGTTCTCTAACATAATCACTCTATAGACTCCAATTTTGGCTTTGGAGCACAAAAGGTGGTCTCATGGGTCTCCATGTTGCCAAAATGCCTCTCTACTCCATTGTTGAGGGCTCTCAAGGTGATGCTAGCCCTCCCATGTCTTAAGGTGTGAGACCATCCTCATCTAGGCCCTGCATTGTGTTGAAATTTCTAAGTCTGACATGTCAGAAATCCCTACTGCATTATCAACAACTAAAATAACTGAGACAAACACACAAGGGACACCATTATTTTTGGACAATCATCCCTGGAAAAACCCAATGCGGGAAAACCGGTGCCGCAAATATGAGGATTTTATTATTATACAGTTTTTGAATACAACTAGGGTGCCATAAATGGCTCACCTAACAGAGAATGCCCTCGGCAGAAGTACCTCTCCTCAGAGACAGATATTTCGGTTGATTGGTCACCGGATGATCGATCCCACAGCAACTGTGGCAGCTCCTTAGCTGGACAGCGAAAGCTACTCCAAGCTTCTACATTGCTCTGCGTCACTCTGTTAGGAACTATGTCACCCTCTCAGCTCACCAGCACTCAGTTTGCCCCACGAAAATCACCCAGTGTTTCCTCTTGGCCCTGCGTCACCTCTGCAAGCCTCTGTGTCAAACCCTTGGCTCTCTATGCCAGCCCTCTGGTCCTCTGCATCACTCACGCTGGCCTCCTCAGCCTCTGTGTAAGTCCAAACTGCCTCTGCGTCAGCCCCTCCAGGCTCTGCGTTGTCTCTCTGGCACTATCTCTGCCTCTCTGCTATGTATTCTCGGCCTCGTGCTGAACTACCCCTTGCTGCAACAGATCACTAGCTCGATTCTCTCAACAAAACCTTGCTCCAGAAAATGGAACTGACCAATCAATATGGTGTATCTTTAACTGACCCTCTAGCCTCCTCTTACACTTTTCCTATTGAGTCTTCAAAGGCCGAGATTAAGTCCCTAATCAACAGCTAGGATTAGATTTGGCTTGATCCATGTCATTTAGAACATTCTCACCCAGTTTTATATTAATACCCATTAATATTTTAATTTTCCTAAGTTTAGACTTAGGAACCCCATTAAAAATATTAATTATTTTAATATCTCTCCAACTGGTTGGAATTTCCCCAAACGATTTCTGAGTCTTGGCGATCTTATGTGCCTTAGCCTCTACACCAATTTTCATGGCTAGAGCACATCCGATGCTACCACAAATCAACACATTGGCTATCGTCCCATTTTATCAGTGTTAAGTCGGTTGGGGTGTACTAGTCTCGGTGCATCATCCCATACAAGTCAACAATGTGGGGCAAATTGCTTGAACATTGTGGCTGTTGGAGGTGCCCAAAGGTGCAAGTGATGCTCTACAACTGTCTAGAGTTCCATGACTCTTAACGCTTCACCTGTGGGTTTTAATATGTCCCTCTAAAGAACCTAGACCCCAGTTAAGTTGTTGAGACCAATACACGAAAACACTTACCAATTACACACAATGTCCAATGCTAAAACTTTCACCATCAAGTACATTTAATAATTTTTGCATCAAAATGAACCAAGCTTGAAAATAATGGGAAAATTAACACTTCATACATGGATTCCCCTAATGATGTTACCTCCTTATGTAGGAGCGATTAATAGATGACCTTATTAGGTGTTCTCAACCCCCAATGGGGAAGTGATTTGACCTTGGTCCACCCCTCAATTGATAGGTACCATGTGAGTAATGATTGACCGAAGGGAAAAAGGCTTCATGGCCAAGTGCCATTGGCAAAGGGACTAGCCTGATGGGGATCATCATGCTAGGTGTATAGATGTGAGGAGGGAGCAATCGCAAATGTGTAAATTACTAACACAGCCTTTGTTTTTCCATCTCTCTTATGCCTTATAATTTTTCTTGATTTTTCTTTGTATTACTGCTCATAGGTCAAAGGGTTAGAGCTTGCTTTGTATGATGCATAGCAATTACTACCCCTTTAAGGATGGGGCAATTCATCGCCCAGCAGGGGTTGGGTCATGGAAGGGTTTCTTGTCTTCTATAAGATAGGGAAACATTGTCCCAAGAACTAGGTGGTGGCCATATGAGTGGCATAGAGATCATGCTTGGATTTTGCGCATGTGCTAATTTGAATGTCCCGACCATCTTTTGCATTTTCATTTTCCTTTTGTTTTGCTTGTGGCCATCATACGTTTTTCTGTTTCTTTTAGCTGCATCAACTTCCTAAGGAAAACTTCCAAGCCCTACCCAAGCATGAGGATGTGTAAGTGTCAAATCCCAATAAGTGGTAAGTTCAACCTAAAGAATGGAGGTGCAATATGGGCTTGTAATGTAAGATGGAAAGTGGTAAGTATGGGATAGGGAGAGATGGGGCTATGTTATCTCAATCATGGCTTCCCAAGTAGTGCCCCCCCATACCCGTTGGGACATTATAGGATGTCGCACAAGACTAGGATTGAAAATTAACCCCGCATTTAAGCTGAGGGAACAAGATCATGACCAAGACCATTCTTTATTCCAGGTTACCCCATAATCCATGTCAAATGCCTGCGTACAAACAAGCATAAGCACTCGATTGCAAAATGAATAAAGTACCTTTTGATCGGAAACCCACCTTCCAATGTGCGCTCTCGCTAATTGGGCAACGAAACATAATGACTTATGCAGTTGACAAAGATATAAATGGCACATCGTCATCGTTGACTAGTGGTCGTCAAGGGTTGCTAGCTGCTAGCTAGAAGAAATGATAGGAGAATTTATTTTCCTATGGGGTCACCCACTTTTGGTGGTGAACAAACCTATGCTGATCTGTTACTTTTGGTCTAGCTGCAAACCAACGGCCCCCAGATCTGCTCAATGAACTCTCTGATCTACTCACTGGAATTGCTTCCCAACAACACCACTGCCTACTGGAACTACTACTAGGTTATTCGAACTTTTCCTGCACCTGCAACTGGAAATCAAACACTTTTGCCCAACAATTCGAACTGCTTGGCTAACCCTTTGCACAGACCTAGAAGAAACTTGCTCAAACTCCATATGAACTGTGAAATTTCTCCCACTTCGCTACTAAGCTCCTGATCGATTCAACAACACTACTCTGATAAGTTGATAACATGTGAAAATTTCCTTGAAATGCAGCAACTAGAAGTTATTCTTCTAACTGATTAATTATGTTGTTTATTTAAATAACAAATAAATCACACTGCAATTTCTTCACCAAAATAATACTGCAGAAAATAAAAACTGGAACTGAGAAATATAAAGCACATACAATAAAAATGACACCATTAGTTTTAGACAAATGTCCTAAAAAAAACCCAATGTGGGAAAACCAGTGCAACAGATGAGGGTTTTATTATTCTTCTTCAACAGCAAAATTTATGAGTACAATCTGGATGCCAAACTGGCAATCCTCTCGAAAGGAAGCACTAGCAAAAGTATTAAGGGAAGTTTTCCCTTCTCCACAAGCAATCCAGCAACAATCTGGCCACTCGAACTAGCTATCCAAGACCCCTACACAGGCCCCTACGTAGATGTTGTGCAGAGTGTAACTTGCATTGCCTAAATATGCCTATGATCAAGACATCCTGCTTGCTACTACCGCTGGAAGTGATTCTCCGACCCTTAGGAAAATTAGCCCAACCTCCAACAACTGAATCAACCTCCTCCTCAACAAAATCGAACTGCTCTCTGAACTTGTCTGTGCAGTGCTTGAGCAACCTCCTCTACTTGACTCTTCCAACACTGGAAATTTCCTCTGAAATCCCTACTACTACTTCTCTGCCTCTGCTACTGACCAGTGACCTCTTGGCTCAAATTCTCTTCCCGATTGAATCTCTGCTCTCTACGAAATTTGATCTGCCTAGATCAATCACCCACTTGATGTATCTATCTCCATCCTGGCATCTTGCTCTTATAATCTCTCCTTAGTGAACCAATGGCTATGATTAGATCCCCATCAATGGCTAAGATCATCTCAAACTCAATCTGTGTGAGTTTCTAGAGCAAAATATTTAATTATTGATCAATTAACTTAATTGAATTGTCTCTAGGTGTTTTCTCCTGGAACCTTTTCTGGGTTTTGGAGATCTTGTGTTTATTAGCGTCTCTAACCAAAGTCAAAACTAAGACACTTGTCTGATGCTACAAATACTAATAGATTGACCCACTATAGGGTATAGCATACAGAGTTTGGCAAGCATAATACTTTTCACAAAGACTTTTAGACACACATACTATATAGGGATTACTCTGTAGTCCAAAGGTCAACCTACTGAACTAGAACTCAATTATTAGTACGTTAATCAGAATGATATATGTCATTACATTGAACATAAAATATCAGCAAATTAACGAGCAACTAAATCATTGGCCACAACAAACTTGATATTGCCCTTTTACAATCATCTAAAGTTGTCGGCAGATGAAACGAAGTATCCTGATTCATCGGTCAATTTTATTTCTGCTATTGTAGAATTATTTATAGATGAAGAGAAGCTCAAACTTGACAAGAAAATACAGGCATATTGAAAACCATATCTAGTCTTGGATTGAGGACAGCTGAAAGATTATTTCCATATCAGATGTATGCCAGCTAAAAAGAGTT
This sequence comes from Pinus taeda, assembly GCA_000404065.3. Lineage (NCBI taxonomy): Eukaryota > Viridiplantae > Streptophyta > Pinopsida > Pinales > Pinaceae > Pinus > Pinus taeda. The sequence continues at coordinate 30,596 of APFE030307109.1, forward strand.
ATTGGAAGCCAAACGCCCGAATCAGAATTCAGAATGCATCATGAATTGCAAATAAACACCACTGGATCAAAGCTATGCCAGGGATAACAAGCTGATGACTCCCAAGAGCACTTATTGATGGAGTCGTTTGGCACCTCGATGTCAATCATTGCATCTTGGGGTTGAAGGAAGGTCCCAAGGGTTCAGTTGTTCAACCGATGAAAGTGGGTATGTGAGTTTGGGTTTAGAACGTCATGAGCCAGTTCGGCTTCTATCTGAATTTGATAATGCCCTTTCACAATCATCTAAAATTGTCAGCAGATGAAACAAAGTATCATGATTCATCAGTCAATTCAATTTCTGCTATTGCAGAATTATTAATAGATGAAGAGATTCTCAAGCTCAACAAGAAAATATAGACATATTGAAAAACATATCTAGTCTTGGATTGAGGACAGCTGAAACATTATTTCCATATCAGATGTATGCCAGCTAAAAAGAGTTATTAGAAGGGAAACAGCCTGAATCAGAATTCAGAAAATGTCATGAATTGCAAATAAACATCACCTAAATTCTCTTTAAAAGCATATTAAACCGGGATTTAAAACTAAAATGAGAACCACAAAATCAATTAGAAACATCAATGACAAGAATAGCAAAGGCTTCTTCAGTTTGTATTACAAACCTTCTTACATCCACATGCTGATCAATTGGAAGAGTTTCAAATTCCGCTACGCTAACAGGAAGAGAGGAGTCATCTTTCCCAGAATATTCTTGTTTCTTTGAAAAGTACTCTGTGCCACCATAAGTAGGTTCCAAAAGTAAGCCATCTTGAGTTGAATTTACAGGCCCTTCCTCCTGTAGAACAGAAGTAGAGTCTCCTGCTGGATCTGAGATGCCTTTGGCCTCTAAAACTATGTTTTCACAAGAACTACTATTGATTGTGTTGGATTTTACATCTAGCATAGAACTTTTGATGGTTTTCTCACTACTGGAGCTTGACCAGGAATCTGAATCATAATCTGAGTGATCTTTTCTGGGCACTGCAGTTAGAAAGTGATTAAGCAGATCTTCTTTACGGAATGGCGTTACAGGTGAGCTAAAAGGACCCTTTTTTGGATCCAATTCATCTTTGACAGTCAAATTCACAGGTGTTCCAAACTTTTTGCTGTCATCTGAATTAAATCTGCTTCCCTCAACTCCTGTTTTTTTTACTCCACTTATATTTGAATGATAATCACCAATGGTTAACGTACCTTGAACTCTTCCAGATGCTCCTGTACTATGCAATTGCTCAACCTTATGTGGGTCCGAAGCATCTGTAAGAATTGTATTTGGAATATTAAACTCAACTCCATCATTAGATGACTCTTGCAGAATATTACTTTCACTGTCAAGGGCCCTATCATTTAATCTCAGTTTCAGCCCCATGGAAGATGGTGCCCTAAAAGGATCACTAGGATCATCATCTTCATCGTTTTCTCCACTGTCAAAGAGACCTTTCTGCAATAGTGATAGCCTTTCCTTCAGAGATTTCCTGCCATTATTTGCTTTTGGAAATTGAGGTGCACCAGTGGCAAACTCATTATTTAAATCCAATGTCTTTTCAAGTTGTTCTGTACCTGAAAATTGGGATCTACTTTCTGTAGAGACTTGAGTATCAGTTGTGATTAATTTATCTGATGAATTAGATGCAGTTCGATCCAGAGTACTGCTAATGCTGCTAGATGGACTTAGTTCATTTTTATTTGCATTTGAATTAGAACCATATAATCTCTCTGGAACAGATGGTTGTGACCAGACATGAGTAGATTCCAATGGACTAGAGGAAACTAATTCATCTTCATCATCAAAGAGTCCACCAAAAAATAATGCCCCTTCAAATTTCCTGATGAAATTGCTTGAACCAAAAAGATCCTTACCGGGTTCCTGACTAGCTATGCCTTCTTCTCTCTTGCTGCCAATACTCCGAGAGTTCATTTTCTCGGAATCAATTGTCTGTTTAGAAATTTGAGTAGGCAGTGACAACACAGGAGTAGATTCATGTAATCTAGAAGAAGTTGAAACTTCCTTATTATCCAAAAAGGCTTGAGAAATTTCTGTTACATTGACTTTGCTGATCATGTAATTTGAACCAGATTGACATGGATCTTGTTGACCTTCCACAAAAGAGTTTATTTCTTCAGGATGTGTTGAGCTTTTTAGTTTTGCTTTTTCATTGAAACTATCACCTTTTACATTGTGAGAACCATCCGCAGGCTGTGAGTGCAAACTAAGGTATTCATTTATTATAGAGGTAGATAGCGCAGCTTCACTATCAAAGAGGCCTCCTGCAACCATATCTGGATGAAGTTTTCTGTTAAAACTACTTGAAACAACCTGGTGTGCAGTTGCTTCCATTGATTTGCTAGTTATGCTTGCATGTATAGGAGTGACTGAGGTTTCCTCATTACCAACGATGGACTGGGAATTGGGAACTCCCGATACCTGCACCAAAATGTTTTTCATTTAGTAGGGACAAATATGAAAATTAATTTCTTCCAGTTGATGCATGCACTCATATCATCATTTTCTGCCTTTCTTTGTCTGATTATCAAATTTGTCTAAAATGGTAAACAACTAATCTTTACATGTCTTTTTCCAGTGATTATTGTCTTATTCATCTTTTTAATAAAGAAAGGACTGTTAATGAGAGACAAGATAAAACATTTCAGTATAAACAGCTCCTTTCAGACTTTACTCAAACGCCAATTGGTTTTTAATGAACACAAAAATCCAATAGTATCAAACTGAAAAGACAAACAAGTAGGGCAAAAGTAGGGAAAAGTTGTTGATATTTTAAGGTGCAATTAAGACAAGCACAACTTTTTGCCAGATAATTACTTCCAATGATACGATTTATATCTTTAGCACATTAAGCAATTACACTTCAGAAAACCTCAACCATAAAGGCAGAAGAGATCACAGTAAAACAATGATGCACAAGAGACACAAAACTTATCCTTGGATAAACCCAGCAAATATTTTCTTAGGAGAAATTGTCCAATTCAATCAAAAAGGTGTTGGCAATTTTGGTAGCCATGTCAGTATTTTCATCAAAAGAAAAGAAAGTTTTAGATTTGAATGAATCCACGAATGTCAAGTTGGCCCCACCAAGATCAAGTCGGCCTGCCAAAAAGTCACATCTATTCGACTGGGCAAACAACTATATATATTGAGCCTATTCACTCTCCTTCAAAGCAGATTCAGATCATATCTTGCACCTCTGTTTTAGTGCAGATATGAGGCTCTGTATCTTGAAGACCTGAGGCAACACATATCTGTGGATTGATGTGAACTACCTGTGGCACTCTCTCTGTGATGTGAGCTATCTGTGGCACTGTTTTCTGTGAATTGATGCGAGCTACCTGTGGCACTCTCTCTCTGCGATGCGGACTATCTGTGGCACTGTTTAGTGTGCTTGATGCCAGCTACCTGTGGCACTATCTCTTTGTGATATGAGGTATCTATAGCACTGTTTTCTGTGGGTTGATGCGAACAATGCGCAGCACTGTCTCTTTGTGATACGAGCTATCTGTAGCACTGTTTTCTGTGGTTTATGCAAGCTACTTGAGGCACTGTCTCTCTGTGATATGCGAGCAATTTGAGGCACTATTCTCTGTTCATGCGAGTTTCTTTGTGGCACTGTTTTCTGTGGTTCATGCAAACTTCTCTGCGGCACATTCTTCTATGGTATGTGTTGTCGCACAGATTGTCACGACAACGCTCAGACCGGGGACTGTAACCCTGATCCCCGATCTCTCCGTTTAAGCCTGTCTCCCGCGGCTTAGGGGGGTAGACCCTATGGGATAATGATGACCAACTGGGGACCAGTTCGGTTTGGGAGACACGAGGGGCAACAAACACTTAATTGATTTTATTAATTTAATGGACCAATGCCTTATGAAATGAATGATTAAACGATTATTTATCAGATGTTGCAGAAATATGAACTCATTAACAAGTGTTTACCATCAAATAACTCGAACAAAAATTAACTTTTACCAAATGCGAGATGATCGATAAATGCTCAATGGCTTAACGATATTCCAGCAATTAAACTTCAAGAAAAATTAAATGCTTTAAATGATCATAAAATTTAAATGCTGACCAATTACCACTTTCACATAGCTAACTTTAAATAAACTTTTAAATGCATTTAACTATAGAAAAGTGGAACATAGATACCACAAAAGACAACAAAAATGATTTTTCAATTTTTTATTAATTTTTTCAATTTTTTTTTATATATTTATAAAATTCTAAAGTCAAAATAAAAACAAACCGAACTCCCAAATAAAAAATAAAATCTAATCTAAAGTAAAGTCTATTTTAAAATCCAAAATTTATTTTAAAACTAAGTAAAAGAAAACTAAAACAAAACAAATTCTCAATGCCTTCTTTTTTTTTATGATTTTTTTAATATTATTTTAAAAATCAAACTTTAAAAAATTAAATCTAATATTTTAAAGAAATCTAAGTCTAAAACTAAAACAAAAATTTAATGAATCTAAAACTAGAACTTTATCATATATACATAAAAAGGGGAAAATTAAAGTCTAAAAAAAACAAGCTCAAATCTAAAACCTAGTTTTTTTTTAGATTTAAAATAAAATTCAAACAAAAAGAAAGTAAATAAATCCTATCTAAGGGACATAAACACAATAAAGCTCTAAATTAAAACTTAAATACATAAACTAAAAATGAAATCAAAAGTAAAGTTGAAATCTAATGAAATAAATAAATATATACATCCTAACTAAAACAACGCACATATTATAAAAAGAAAAAGAAAAATAAGTTATGCTAACTCTAAGATTAACTAAAATTTTATGCCTCCTTTTTTATTTTTAAAATCAAATTAAAATCAGAAAAGAGTAAAAGAATAAACAATCCTAAATCAAAATTTTTTATTTTATAGCTTTTTTTGAATTAACACACATTTCATAAAAAAAGAAAAAGAAAAATACGATTAATCTAACTATGCTAACGTTAAGCTTCACCCATTCATAAATAAAAAAAGAAAAATCGAAATCTATTTCTAACCTAAGCTGAATTTAAATGATATCAAAATAAAAAAACGCTATGCCAACCTTAAGCAAACTCACGCATACACAAAATAGGAACCCACTTTTGTTTTGCTTGTTGTTTGCAGGGGCGAGAAAGCTTGACGGCAGCGTGGATTCGCTGAGGAGTGCTGAAGGGTGAATGGCAAGCGTGGAGATTGGAGCTGGCTGCAAATAGAAAACGCAGGTAGCATATGAAGAGCGGACAGAATGCAGAGGATGCAGGAAATCGTGGATGTGGGAAGGATGGAAATTCACATAGATAGAGAAAGGGTTGGGATTTATGCAGATGCTAGAGAAAACTGTGCAGACGGACGGGTAGACAGCTGAGGGAGATATCTGCAGATTGGAGCAAAGAGCAAAAGCGAGTTTGTTGCATGAAGGTGAGGAAAAGACGCGAATCAATGGATAAAAATGGAGCAGATTTGCAGCAATGGACAGCGTGGAAATGACAAAGGAAAAGACGCAGTTTTGGGCAGCGTTTGGAGAACCCAGAAGAGGCAGCATGCAGGTGAATCGAAGGGCTGAAAGAAATACGTGGAGGAAAGCTGAGGTTTCCGCTTGCAGATTAGACGCAGGGAGCTGAGGAGATGAATGCAGGGGGTATGGCAACAATCCAGCCTGCCCCAATTTTTTTTTTTTTTTTTTTTTTTTTTTTTGAAAAAAATAAACCCCCAACAACAAAACAACTTTGATAAACCCTCAAATTTCTTCAGAAAACTTGGAAATCCGTTGAAGATTATCCCTGCAAGGAATGATGTTGAGGCCAGATCTTACCCTCTAGGGCCTAGATCTGGCTTCAAAATCAAATTTTGACTTCAGATCCGTAACCTACAACCTGAAAACAATGAAAACAAACAGCAAGAACCTGAAAATGCAAAAAATAAATGAAATCCTAAAAACCCTAAGTACCAGCTAAATAATTACAGTATTCACAGACTGCGGGCTCTAAAATGGCCAGATTTCTCGTTATGCCACATAAATATTTTCAGAATTTTAATTTAATGTGAGATGCTTAAGAAAAACCCTGCATGCATTCATAAAAAATTTCAGATGATAAGCCCGGGATTAAAACTGGTTGGACGCTTTCAGAAAACGCAATCCGGGAGTTCGCTGGTTCAGCTGAGAACTTCCCCTAACGCCGGGTAATCTGAACAAAAAAAAAAAAAAAAA
>APFE030307111.1:1820-49713 GCA_000404065.3 Pinus taeda
CATGATGGAGAAGCTGATGGAAGAATACAAGATCAAGCACAGAAAATCTACTCCTTACCATCCGCAAGCAAATGGCCAAGTGGAGTCTACAAAAAAAGTCGTTGAGAGTATCATCACCAAGACTGTTCATCTACATAGAAGAGATTGGGCTGAAAGGCTTCCTGAAGCCTTATGGGCCTATAGAACTACATGGAGGAATACAATAGGACATTCTCCTTATGAACTTGTTTATGGGAAAGAAGTCCTGCTCCCCATTGAATTTCAAGTTAAAACTTTCAAGATGGCAGTTCAGTTGGGGATGGACCTATCAGAAGCTCAAAAACACAGAATGGAGCAGTTGAATGAACTAGATGAGATCAGACAAGAAGCAATTCTAAGAACTGATCTAGTTCAACATCAAAGAGCTAAGTGGCACGACAGATATATCAAAGCGAAAAAGTTTCAAGAGGGAGATTGGGCACTACTATTTGATTCCAAGTTTAAAGACTTCAAAGGGAAATTTCAGACTCATTGGCTTGGGCCATATGAGATCGACAAAGTCTTTAACAATGGAGTGGTAAGAATCAAGACCATTGATGAATTTCACACTCCTCTTATTGTGAATGGCCATAGATTAAAGATTTATCATAAGCCAATCTCAAAAGAAGAATTTTTCAAAATGTTTCAAGAGAATTCTGCAATAAGGTTGGTGAAGAAGAATCCTTCTTCCCCACCAACCTAGCCTTTGTTCCTTTTTGTTAAAAAAAAAAAAAAAAAAAAAAAAAAAAAAAAAAAAAAAAAAAGGTAAAAAAAGTTGTGTAAGCCTGAAAACCAATCTCTGATGGGCAGTCTTATACAGAAAATGTAGAGTGAAAATCAGGGACACCTGACACTCTATATTTTCCAAAAAAAAAAAAATCTTCCTTTCTTCATCATTTCCATTTTTCACTCCACTCACTTCATCTCACTTCATTTCATTTCCATTTTCACTCCACTCACTTCATTTCACTCCATCTCATCCATTCCATTCCATCAATAAAAGTTTTTTTTCCTTCCCATGATCATTTCCATTCATATAGTTATGGTCTAACTATCTTTTCTTAGCTAAGTGGTTGTTGTTCCAAGTTTCCGCAGCCGGAATCAGTTTCCGCAGCTAGAAGTAGTTTTCGCAGCCACCACTCTGTTTTTCAAAATTACAGTCAAGGTATTAGTGCAATAAAATAAAAATGCAGGTATGACCAAGCATGAAGACATGGATATGGGGCATCCACAGACATCAACAGGGAGCAATTGAGTCAGGGATACTGGACAACAAAGACAAGGATTCTAAAGGTATGGTCAAAAATTTATTTCAAATAGCAATTAAAGGCACAAATTTGCATAGTTATTGAACTATTAAAGCTCACTATGTGCAATCATTATTATGATAGCTCCACTACCATTCCATGACCTCACTCCATAAATCATACATTTACTCCCTAAACGGTCTCATGATTATTTTTCGGGTTCAACTCATAGATGAACTACACTCCCGCACTCCACTTACATTCATGAGATGTGACCTATGTGAATACGTCTCCTCTCCACCATACTTTGTGCAGTCATTTTATCAAGTGTAACGTCTCACACAACCGTTTAATTCAAAATCCCAACGCCATTTCACTTGTGTTAAGCCGCACTTCATTAGCATATGCCTCGATTCTATCTCGGCTGCTCATCCCCTGTTCCACTTACAACTCCTGAACATCCCAATTCCTGTATCCATTTTCCATTTCGACCATCGTTCTTCCATAAACAGAACCGTCTGACCTCTGATAAAACCCTCATACAATACACGGTTGAATTTCAAAGAAGAATTTTTAACCAAGGAAGATGGGACGGCTACTGAGGGCAGAGCCGGAAGGGCTTAAATTTTTAGAAGGATACCCTCAAGCAAAGGAATTGCTGAAGAAATCCAAATGGCTTTGTTTCATCCAGAAATTCAAAGGCCATAATAAGGAGGTCATGAAAGCCTTTGCAAGGTCTTTCAATGACCAGGTGGTAGAGATTGGAGACCTGAAATTCACGGTCACTGAAGCCTCAATTGCTGCAGCTATAGATTTGCCCCGGGAAGGCAAGCGTTGGTTTAAGAACAAAAGTCTGGACAAGCAAGCATGGAGAGTCATATTGCATAACCCAGGTATGGATGTTACTGTATTTACAAGATGGATTTTTGTTAATGCACTGAAAGAAGAATGGGCAGGCCTACTATTAATCATTCAAAAATTTATTACTTGTGAAGGTCGGTTTGGTACGATGTACATGTATCACACTAGGCTCTTGATGAACTTTCTAGAGAAACAAGCTCTTAATTTTCCCTATTTCTTACTGTTGAGTTTGAAAAAGATGAGTACTACAGTCCAAAAGAACATAGGAGATATAGAGCCTCATTTGTACCATCATGGATTAGTGAGGATTCTAGTCGAAGACCAGTTGAAAAGAAACAAAGATACTTGGGAGAGGTTTCTAGTGAGAAACTATTTTCAAGAACAATCTGAAGCCCTGGGAAGCAGTACACCAAAGGCACCGAGAAAGAGTAGGACAAAAGGAAAAAGTGTCATAATCCAAGACTCTCCTATTGATAAAGCTCAAGAAACAGTTCAAAAAGAAAAGGAGGAAAGAATTAAGGATAAAAAGCAAAGAAATTTGAAGGGAAAGAGGAACTTACAAGATGTTTATCAATCACCAGAACCATCTATAGAGGAAGATTATCAAGTGTTATCAGAGAGACTAGTGCATCTCCAAAAACAAGCTGCCACAGCTAAGAAGGAAGAAAAAGGGAAACAAATTATGGAAGAGGAAAGTACTAGCCCACAGTACTTAAGAAGGAGCAACAGACTCAAAGGAAAGTAGAGGAGAACACAAGTAAAAGGACCCCACTTCATTGACTTGGGTGGGGAAACACCTGAGAAACCTCCAGCGGGCCACAGTCCACCTCATCCTCTGCCTGATATTGAAGCCAACCCTTCTGATATTGATGAAAGCCCTTCTCGGCCAGAACTAGAAGACAGTCCTCCTCCTCAACAAGACTTTGAAGCCAGCCTAAGGCAAACACCTGAAATTGATCCAAAACAACAAGAGGTATATGAATACCTTGAATCTTTAGAGAAGACAGCTTCAGGCCCGAGCACACCATCCATTCTTCCTCACATGACACAAGATGCACAGGTTCAAGCTTTGAAACAAGAAGTGTTTCAATTGGAAGTTCTAAACAGGCACATCAAACAAGAAAATGAGGCATTAAAAGAGCAAAGCAAAGTGGACAAAATTATTCATGATAATACCATGTTACATATGGGTTTGTGGAAAAAGAAGAATGAGAAACTAAAGAAGAAGTGCAGAAAGTTGAGCAGGGAATTAATCAATCTCAAGTTCAGATGTTTGATAAGGAAACCCAAGATGGTGGTAGCACCAAGAAAGAAGAGGAGAGGACTGGATGTCTTAGCAGAGGCTTCAGAATACATAGACTAAAGGGAGATGACTAAATTTTGGTTGCATGAGGACATGCAACACCTTCACAGTGGGGGTATGTTGAGTCGCAAACTTACACCTTCCCTACATCCCTTTTTAGCCTTTTTCTCCAGTTACCTAAACCTCTAAGCTATCAAATCACTGCATAATAGTTTAAAATGAGTATATAAATGGTTTCCTAACTATGTTTTGTGACTGTTATTTGGTTTAGATTTTTGTTCAACCAGCTGCGGAATCTGCCACTTTCCGCAGCCAGAATCAGTTTCCGCAGCCTTTTTGTTAAACTGTATGCTACAGGTGTCCATTGAAGAACTTAGCCACATGGGCAAGCCATAAAGGACGTGGACATGGAGCGTGTCCCCTTGGTTCAACCAAATCATCCATAGAAGCATGCGGTCAAGGCCGGTCAAACAGTGGTCAACACAAGGAGTTAAGCGGTGGCACAGCTCTGTTTTCAACACGAGGAGGTTTGTGTGGCAAGGTCCTGAGTTATAGGAGGTGTATTAACACCTAGGGACTGCTCATCGATTGAATCCATTAAACCATCTCTTGGATTTACTGTCCACGGCCACCATACTGCTATAACTCCAGATTTTGTCTTTTATGTGCTTGGCTACCAGCGCAGGCCGTGTTAGTTTGTTATGCATTTTCTGCTATAAATAACACATCTCCATATGCGTATAGCTAGTTAGTTGCTGTGTAAAACTTGACTGTTGTAAGACCCTTTGAGCCGAGACTTAGTCTCTATTTCATAACTGTTTTGCAATATATGAGAAGACACTGATTTCTCGTTCAATTTCGTGATTGGTTCTGAATGACCGAGGGTGTAGAGGGCCCATGTACACCAAGGTCTTGTAGCTGATGTATAGTTTTATGTTTTTCTACATTTTACGCTTTTGATGCCATAGATACTTGCTATATATATTAACTTGCTCATGGTTTATGTTATTTGTTGTTCATAAGTCTCTTTTATGCTTTTATTTGATTGACAACTGATCAATGTTTGCATTTCAGGTTCTAATAGGAAGCCGGGAAGTACATATAAGTTTTGATGACTAATGACATGATGGGATCATCTTGTCCTACTGCTGATTTGTTTTATTGATTTTAATTCCAGCATTGCTTATTTCTTAGTTTTGCTTTGATTCATTTACTTTGCTGCAAGTTAGTGATTAGACTATTCATATCATTCTTCAGTTACCAAATGATGAGGATTGTAGAGTGAATGTGTAGCTTAATCTTAGTTTTATTTCATGCAACTTAGATATCAGATCATTCAATTTGTGTATGACTACTTCCTATAGCCAGAGCGAGTCAAATGGTGAGGGGTCGAAAATGAGTTGATGTGATATGATTAGTTTACTTTGCTTTCAGTCTTTAAATTGCTTTGAGTTCAATCTTTTCTCTTCTTTATAACAGCAGCAAGGATACTGGATTCCATAGTCATAGTTCATTGTTTTGTTAATTAGAATCTAGGCACATCTTGATTTCATCATTGTAAAGTTTGAACACCTTTGGATCACTTTGAAGTTTGGAAATTATTCATTGAATACAATTGTCCATACTTGATTACTAGAATCACCATCTCACACAAACCATTTCACATTAGGAAATCAACAAGAAAGATAAATACCAAAAAACAAACCAAAAACTAAAAACGACAAAGAAATAAGAAAATGGTTATCTTGCATAGATAGTGCACTTCACTTCAACAGTTTATGACTCCCGGATTGACAATTCATATAGCAATTTAGAACACACTAAATTGACCAAACAATACCTTTTGAAGCTACCACAATATTCAACAAAATAGTCAACTAATGATGGTGCATTTGATGATGGTGTAGCAACCATCTCATCTATTGATAATCTAATTCTCCGCAAGGCATGCTTTTTTGAGTCATCTCTTGCATTTCTCCCCATTCCAATTCACTAGTGTCTAGACATGTTATGTTGGAGTTGTTTCCAATGGTGTTGGATATATTGGTGGATCCTCAAATATTAGATCTCAATCAATCACATGGAATTGTAAAATTTGTTAGCCTCCTGCTGCAGCAGGTATTCATCTTTCATGATCGACATTTTTACATGCCAAATATGTCATACTTTGCATACTGCAATGTTCCATATTTGCTACAGAGGCCACAGAAGTGTCCATGAGAGTGTGCTAGTCAAAGTGCCACTGCTGTCTTAATTTTTGCAGATTCACCAGGTGGAGGTACTGTTGCTGATAACATTTGGTGGATGGCCCAACTGTTCAATCTGGACCATGCCATGTTTAAATTGCTTGTTGTAGAATAGAGAATGATTCCTGTCCAAACAGCTCAAGCTTGGCAGATGACTAGCTAGGTAGAGAACTTAAGGAGCCCAACTGCTTAACCTGGGCCCTTGGAATAAATAAGGGTAGTTTTTAGATAGCAGGACAATTAAAAGAGAAAGGCAATCAGGGTTTGCAAGTCTAAGTGCACCCTTCCTGGAACAACAAAGAAGGCTAGATAGATTAGGCTGGGTAGGTAGCTGGGGTTGCAGAAGCAAGATCATCTTCAAGTTTTGACCTGAATAAAGAAAGCTCATATCATTTCAAGCAGGAGCACCAAGGCGTTGTTTGATGGCAAGGTTTGGAAGCATGTCTAACCCCTCTTTCATTCCCTCACAAATTATTCACTAACACCCCCCTAAGGACCTTGGGATCTGCCCAAAAAGTCCATTTTCACTCCATCCTGGTTGATAACCAAGTTAACTTATGAAGTTGACTTACTGAAAAGAAGCCACATTTCTTGTGTAAAATTCATTTCTCCGTAGTCCATTCACTTCCTATATCTAAGTTTCAGTTCACAAACTTAGCCCCTCCCCTACACTTCACCTCACAAATTCATATTAACTCCTAATTCTATTTATTTAGCTCCCTAACTCATTTCCCTATCCCCTATTATACAAAATTATATAAAATCCCAAAAAATATTAAATAACCCTTCCCCTTGGCACTATAGCCATATTTTCCTAAGTCCGGGAAATGCTGAGTTCATTTGGGGCTCGGCATTAGCCCTTTTGTGTCTTAACCTAGGGTTAATTTGACATTTGGTCAAATTAATAACCACTCGCGCCACTTATAAATCCATAAACCCTATTTCCTAAGGTTTTTCCCCGCCAGATCAAACAATTAATAAAAGAAACGCCGCGGGTCCCTTCCTGTATCCCTCCACCGTTTCACCTGTCCCGTTGACCGTCAGATCTGGCGCGCCAGAGATCTACGGTGGGCGGGTCTTTTTGTGCCCCGACCTGCCGATGGTTAGCGTCCGGGAGATGGGCGGTTTTCCCACCGTACTCCCGCCACGCATCACCTTCTCGGCTGTGGCGGAGCCCCCACTTCCGAAACCACTTATGCGAAAAGGCAGTGCGACACAAACCACAAACCACCTCTCCTGAGTGACGTCGGTGCCATGTCCTCTCCTATTACGTCATCTCCGCCCCGCCAGTGCTCTGTCACATTACTGCCATCTCATCCCTTTTCCGCCTGCGCCACGCCACCGTGTCACTGCCGTGTCACCGCCCTGTCAGATGCCACGTCACCCATCCGTACCCGGGACCTGCCGATGATGTCATGCTGACATCATCCCGTGAAAGCGCCAAAAGCGCCAAAATGTTATTTTTCGCATAAAAAGCGCGCAAACGACTATTGTATTACATTTTTACTACTCCATTTGTAAAGCTCCAGTCCGCTATTTTTACCATTTTCACTCCCAGAGCTCGAATTCGGCCACCAAGCTGCTACAACCTGCAATTCAACTCTGAAACTGGCTGTTCCACTAGCTTGTCCATCCTCGGCGCCTTTTTAACTAGGTATTTGTTAAGTTCTTTCCCCTCTTCGCCCCTGCTTTCACCACTTTTCGCCATTTTCACTTGCATAAAACTCTACAAATTACTAAATTAAAGACACCCAAGTACCTGAATGTTGTCTAAATTCCTCCAGTCAATCCTCTGTCTGAAGAATGTTCTGTGAACCCACGCCCGTTTACAAATTTCACCATAGAAACATGATTTAAAGGTTCACATTACCAGCGGAAGCTTCATACGGCCGGGTGGTGCCCCTGTTACCATATCCCTCTGTAGTAATCCCATGTTCAGCACAGAAATCATCCCTGTTCCCTCTGCAGTTTACCCACAGAGTCTATTAACCCAATGAAGTTATCAAAGAGATGAATTGCTTACTTGAATTCTGTGAATTGGCCTCTTCTATGACAAGTTACAAACAGTAAAGACTACTGCCTCAGTTCAACTCATTTTCCAGCTCCTTTGCAAATGCTCAAATGGTGATTGTCCTTAGTTTGCTCTCTCACTAATCTTTACTCCAAGTGCAAATTCGAAAAAGTCCAAAATGGCTACTCCATCAGCTCCAGACAGTGCCCCCATGAATTCACCTAACAAAGAGCTTGAGGCGATGGCCCTGGCTGACAATGATTATCTTATTCAAGATATAGTTGTGGACAGAAATCATTTGCAGACCTATTGCCAGCTAAGAAACAACTTCCTTGACAACGCTGACATGTATGGAATATGGGAGTCTAATTTGCCTCATTATTTCCTCCCTTCTGTCAATATCTTTCCAGAAATTATTCACCTATGTGCTGCAAGTTATGACCCAAAGCTGAGAGCTGTCAAGTCTCCATCTGGGAGCATACTTTTTTATGTCACTCCTGACTCCATCAACCAGATGTTAAATTTCAAACAAACTCAGCTGCTATATCCTTTCTCCATGAACCACTTGCTGGAGGATGCCCCCTCTTTCCTCGCTCCCAGGATTGAAAGAATTGCCCAGACATTTATGAAGCCAGATTTCCAACCTAAGGATTCACCTCCATTCCCATATGACCATTTCAATGAGGTTGGCAAGCTACTAGTAGACATGATATCCTTTGTGTTGGGCCTCAAATCAAGTGAACATGTGGATGAGGCAGTGTTGGTTCTGTTGTCTTCCTTCAACCAAGGGCAGCCTCCTTCTACCAAGTATAACTATGCCAAGTTCATAGCAAACAAAATTCATGACCAGCTCATAAAGATAAATAGGGAGGGACTCTTCAAATATTCCTCATACATCTACCATTTGTTCATGTATTATCAGTCTGAAAGCTTCCAGTGTCCTATCAAAAATTGGATTCAAAAGGAGAAAGAAGATTTGTTGTCTTCTGGTCATTAGTATTCCACCAGGTCCAGCATTCTCCATACTTTTACTGTGAATTTATTGACCAGTTTGTTTATCCAGTCTCCTGCCTCTTAATGAAAACTCCTCCTCCTAGAATGACTTATGAAATGCAGAAGATATTACAGCTATCTAAGAGCTACAAATTGGGTGATTGGTATCTATACCAGGATCACACAGTCATCAAAATTTATGGTTGTGAGCTTTGTCCTTACAGGCTCCCAAGATATGTACCAATGAGGCTATTTGCCTTGGAATACTACAGGCAGGTTATCAATTCAGATCTGACTCATTTTCACAGTACCAAGAAAAAGGCCCGCCTGAAATTTAAAGACCACCTAGGCCCCTTTATCATGAACAGGAAGGAAGGTTGGCAAGATGCTGACCTAATTCTGAAAGATCAACTTAGGTTGAAGAGGAGTTTCTGGTGGGTCCCTTATGACCCACTTGGCTTTATTAACGCCAAAAGAGTCAAGTATAGATTGACACCCTATAAACACTACAAAATCTCACACTTTGAACAATATGCTAATCAAGATGCGTGGGCAGAAGGCACTTTAATTGAAGAATTCACTCAGGAAGAGATTATGGAACAAGTTGTCAAAGACCTTGAGAAAACTCTTGACTTAGATTCTTGTGAGCAGGTAACATTCAAGTCGCCACAGCAGATTGGAGAGGGCACGTCAGCTGCTGCAGCTGCACAAAATGGCCAAGCACAGTATTCATCAACAACAGGTACAACAAAAGGTCAGGAGCCAATGGATACAGAACAAATGACCACAGAACTGCCTGCCACTTCAAAAGAGCGGTCCCAAGAACAAGCTCCTGCACAGCAAACAGAGGCACCCCAAGTGCCAGTTTTACAGACTCCCGCTCATGAGGAAAGAGGTAGAAAACGTGACAGGGAAGATTCCACACCTGCCACTGGATCCACACAATAGCCTGAATCAAAGAAGCAAAGAGTTGATTCTCCATTTGAGGAGGAAATCAGTGAAGAGGTCCTTGAAGGCCTAAAGAAAGACAAAGAGGGAAGCCAACAAAGACCTACTAGCTCTTTCCAACAAGAGCTAGACAGAAAACATGCCATGGAGGTGTCTTCCTCCACACAACAAAGCAAGAGACCAGCTAGTGTCAAAGCCAGCTTCAAAGAGATCAAAGCTCAAAATGAGCTGCTAAGAATGCAATTAGACGATCAGTTCCTAAAAGCAACACCTGCCAAACAAGAAAGATTAATGGCAGCATATGATATCAAGGAAGAGAAAATGGTATTCATCCATTTTAAACCCAAAGTTCAACAGCCTTAGACGGCTGCAGACTATGTTAGAACAAATTTACAGGTCATGGCTAAGGACATCCACCCCATGGACCAAATTGAGCTTCACAAGCAGACTGGTGAGATGGTCTATGCTACTTTAGCAGACAGGGCCATACTGGCTCATGAATTAAAAGAATCATTAAAGAACATTAACATTAAGTTAGAATTGGAAAGAATGTCATCCACAGCTAAAGACAACAGAATCAAAACATTAGAGGATATTATTATTGACCTAGGACATGATCCTAAGGATCCTAAGGCTGTGAGGGCCCTTATGAAGAAAAAGGATGATGATATTGCTGCATTGAGAAAGCGATTGAGGTTGCCTCCTACCGAACACCCTCAAACTGCAGAGTTAATACAGGAGAAAGAAACTAAAGATACATTAGAATTGCTGATGAAAATGAATCAAAGAGTAATCTAGATGGAGGAAGAATTAGAAAGAGTAGCCCAGAGTAAGCAGGGAGAAGCAACTTCCCAGCCACCTCCAGCAGTTTCGGCTTCAACAGTTCCAGCCAATGTCCCTGTTCCTCCTCCTACACAGTCAGCAACAATCCCAGTAACAACTACAGCAGCGTCTGAAGCAAGCATGAGCATGGAAGAAATGATTAAAGCTGTGAAGGAGCTTGAGCTTCAGACTACAGAGATAAAAGAGGCCAAAGAGAAATTGGCCAATCTTGAAGAAAAGTATGACAAATCTAAAATGACAGTAGCTGAAAAAACCATGGAAACTAAGGCCTTGAATGAAAAAATTAAAGCCTTAGAGAAAGAGCTAACTTTAGATAACACCCTGATGGAAATAAAAAGGATTTTGTGGGCCAAGATAAATCAGTCGATCACTGGCCAATGGAGGTCAATCCAAGCCATGTATGAACAGGTGGAGCTAATTGGCAGAGCCCGTTTTGAAATTCAGAGGGCCAAAACAGCATTGGGAAACATGCCTGAGCAAGCCAACAGAATGATCAACTTCTTAAATCATCAAACTAGGGAAGAATTGGCAGCATTACATATTGTGAACAGAACAGATTCCATACTGACAACCAAGAATGTGCTGACTTTAAGAAGTTTATTCAAACTCTAGAAGCAAGATGTCGGGAAATCCAAAAGGATGCAGATAATTTTGATTTAAAGCTTGCATCACTGCAAACTAGAGGATTGCCCAGCTTATTAACTAGTGTTGGAAGGTTATTGACCCGTGACCAATATGCAACCAGGCTCAATAATTATGTCACAAATCAGCTCACTGCTTCATCAAGTTCTTCAACTCAAGCAGGACCTCCTACAGGACAGACTCTCTATGATAAGCTGGAAAACTTATTTTACATGGAACATGAAGTCAACCACCTGTTTGAGATGCCTCCTAATTATTACAAGTATACAGAAGCGGATGAGACACTCATCAAGATACAAAGGCATCAGCTTCCTCCTGAAGATTGGTGGTAAGCAATGCTAGCCATTTTACCTAGGTGACAACAGTCTTGGGGTCCCTTTTTCAATTTTGAAATATCATGTCAGCTACAGGACAAAAGTAAGCGCTGGAGTGAACACATGAAAGAAAAGGTGGAACAGGTTGGATCAAAGACAAAGCAGAAGGTTGGAGAAGCAAGCCCGAAAAGCGCAGATTTTGAAAACATAGCCGCAGCCGACTCAAATGAACTCAAAAGTCAAACATTTTCTGACGAAAAAGAACGGCTCTTACCATGTATTTACTTTAGCATTTACTTCTTCACCAACCACTCTTTAGGAGTTGGTGAAAGAATTTATGAGTTAATAACTCCTCTTCTAGATATTTTGTATTTCCTTTTTGTATATATATCCCCTCACAGAAAGTATTTGTGGTTGGTGATTGTTGGTTGGATTTTTTGCTTAAGCAGAGACTCGCACTTTATATCTAAGAATTTCTATAATCAAAGACTGCTTACGAGCTTGGAGAATGAATTGTTTACTGTGTTTAATGGTTGAAGAGTGACTGTGGAATTCTTGTGTTGGTACATGACCGAATAAGTGCTTCTTACCTCTGTTTTCCATTCATAAATCATTATCTAAATAGCAGAAAGAAAGATTAGCTTAGAACTTGTTTAATTGCACTCTATGCTCAATTTCTGCTATTTCTTTATGTTTTTCATCTGTTTTAGGCATAAATATGAATTCCACATGGCTCATATTTGCCCTAATTCACCATGTATGACAGTTATCCAGGGATTCTTAACTACCCCTAGATAGAGCTCATTTTCTTTCCCTCTGATAAGTTGATTGAGAGATTCTTAATTGCCTCTCATTCCTTACATTTCACTCCATCTCTTTAGCTTGAAGGTTGTTTCATGTGCAACTACCTTGCTCCATGTTCCTCTTGTGATCAAGAAAGCACACCTGCAGTCTTACTCCTTGACTCCATGCCCAATGGTTTGAAACTTATCACTCTATGCATGCCTCTCTGCCTGAAAGCATTCTCCTTCCATCCAAACACCATCCAAACATAAACAAAACCCATTGAACCCAATAACTAGCCTAAAATCATCATCAACAAAGCTAAATCGTCAACAGAGAGCCCTCTCTGATTGTAGGTGGGCTAGAACCTGTAGTCCAAAGATTGGTTTGTGGTTACCTCGGTCGTATCCCTTCAAGAGCTTAGGGACAACCTGAGTGATAACAAAATCAACCAAATGTAATATGGCCTCCTTTCAATTTTTTCAATAATCTCAAATATAGTTTTGAAATATTGGATTGTTCATCATTTTAATCATATAGTTTCGATCTACCCTTTCAATGTGCATATCCTCTATCCTCTTTGCTAATGTTCGTCACTCTACCTCATTTGGAGCAATGATTTGAATAGATCTCAAAATATCTAGATCTCTTTGAGGTTGTGAGTAAAAGGGCATAGATAATAGAGTCACAAAAGATTATATGTTTTTATCATTTGCAAATGTCTACATAAGGGCATGTCCGTGTTCATAACAAATATTTTACTATGTCAATTGGGTCTAGCCTAGATGGTTGAGATAAGTATTTTTTTCCTCCCCACCTAGGTCCAATTCCTGAAAGTGACATGTTTATCTACTAATGAGTATTTTGTTCTAACAACTTTGAGCCCTCTTCTTTACTTGACCTTGTGCCTTGATGAATCTAGGGTTTACCCTGGGTACCATCCTCAAAATGAGGGGAAGTGCTTGGAGGTTGTCCCAAGGATATGTTACTTGGAAATAAAAAGGCACAAATAAAATTTACTATACAAATGAGATGGAACTTATGACCACATCCAAATGCATAATAACCCTAAGAATAAAATTGTTGCCCATAAATAAATATTGAGTATATTCTTGAGTTGATATTTTTAGAGAGAGAGAGAGAGAGAGGTAAGAATCATAGTCAACATTAATAGTTTTTGATTGAGTGCCATTCATAAATGTGGAGAAGTGCACAAGATTTTCCCTTTGAGGCATTTGTTGAAAATAAAAATAATGTATAAATATATAAATTATGTGTCAATAATAAAACTAATTTTAACAAAACCAATACTTTGAGATGTGAGAGATTAGTTTGAACAAAATTAATAATGGAAATGAAACCAACACTTGCTAGGAAATGACACATCGATTGAAATTTGGTGAAGGTGGTGATCAATTAAAGACAACATCTAGTGGGATCCTTGAAAGCTAGCAATATGGGAACATTGTGCTAACATTCTTGTTTTGGTGTTAGATATTGTCCAAATAAGTATACTCAATTCTATCTTCTAGGATGAAATGGATAATGAGATCAAAATTATCTCAATTATAGCACACTAAAAAATTTGTTGCAACTCACTCTCCAATTGATATATATGGTTTTCATTTATAGCTAATGTCCTCTCGTCAATGGAGCCCGAGTCTAGACATTGTAGAAAATGTAGGGTAGTTGTTAACATATGTAGATTTGGAGGTGTATGACATTGTGGAAACTTCTCCTATGTTCCACACCATTATGAGTAATCATAATTTTTACCATGTCGTCATTGTTGCGAGGTGGAGGATTGTGCATCTTTTTACCAATAGCCTCGATGGCACATGGAGACAAACAATCACTAACTTCCATTCCTCTAATATATTCTACTAATACATGTGATTTAAAATTTTGTGATACATTTATGTACTTTCACCATCTCATACTCCCTTTGCATAATTGCAAGAAACCATAAATTCTCATGCCCTCATGTGTGATCTATATCAATAATAGTAAAATTGGTGTAAGCATAAGTTTATTCCTGAAGGTGGTACACAATGGTTCATGAGCTAATATTGCACTTCCCTATAAATTTGCTCTATGTTTATGTCAATTCTCAATGAACCATGATTTTGAATCGATGTAAAGAATTGGTCAAAAGTGACACTACAATAAATAATACAATTTATGGTCTCTCTTGTTATCTTAAAACCTAACAACAATTCCCAATCATATGGAAAGTGTGATATCAAACACTTATTAACCTTTCCATCTAGGCATTTGATGCATTGAAACTAACCTGGAATAAAATGGTCCTATATTCCTAACCATCATATCCTCTATCTATGTGGAAGTTTCTCAATACACACATCACTGGGTGCTCACATCTTAACTTTAGCATTTTGGACCCAAAATGTTCCTAATCCTTGAGTTCCATAGTAACATTACTATCATATGCCAAAAAATGAATTCAAAAGAAAAAACTTTGATATCACTTTTAATAGTAGTAGGAACCCCTTCATTAATAACATTTAGGTCATGCACCTAATCCTCTTTAACGATGGAATTTATGCCATATTGTAAGGTCCCACCTTACCAACCATCAATATTATAGATAAGTAAAGGTCCCATTGAACACTAAGACTCAAAATACAAATATTTTTTATTTTTTTTCATAATATGACTAACTTATTTATCATATGAAGTCATGTTCCTTCATCTATTTCAATGTAATAATATAGCATAAGAAGTTAGGGATAAATTTCCCTGAAAAACAATTCCAAAACACACTTCTTCTCAAGTTTATAAGTAGATAGCATGAAATTTTTTCATGCTTATATGTGAGCTCCAAGTAATACTAGAAATAAATTAAACCATAATGCCATTTGCAAGCATTTAGCTACATCAACCTATTTGATTTCCTAAATTATGTTAAATGAATTCCACTTATTGAATCTTGACATAATAACTACAAACCTATGCCACAAGAATCTAAAATATTATGCTTCTATCACATATATATTGTCTTATAAAAATAACATATATGGGTATGACTATCAACAAACACTAAATAGATTTGATGGCTTATCTTTTGATATAAACCAACCATTTTTTTACATGCAAGACACAAACATTAATGTAGAGCCATATTTTCTCGTTTGATATTATTTACATCACGCATAAAATTCTACCAACTAACTCATGGTAATTCAATCTCATCATCAAAGTCACAAAGATAATGATTTCATCAAGAACTAAAATCTACAATCATAATACTTGCTTCTTAAGCTAAAAAATCACCATTAAAAGAAAGAGCCTTTAGTGAGATAAATAAACATCAAAATTTACAAACAATAATTTCCAACTAGAAATTGCACCAGATGTTGCAAAGGAGACATTGTAAGGCAATAGAATATAACACTAATTAATGCTTGTATGACAATTCTTGAAAGACATGAAAATATCAACAAAAGGAAAGGACCATGCTACAATGTTTCATTAAGCCTTACAATTCATGAGACATATGTTCAAGTTAAAGACCTTGCCTGATTATGCCAACATGAATGTCTCATAAATAAAGTAATAGATGGTGATTTGCTACCTTTGAAATCCAAGGTTGTTAGTACAATTCCTCCATATTTCTTCTTGAAATGGGTGATTGTGCTCTAGTTTCCTTGCTGTGAGTTGGGATAAAAAAAAAACAAATCATTTTATCAATTACTTAAGCAATAACAAATTTTAACATATTTCATAATAACAATTTCCATGGAAACAAGTTTTTTATGGCATTACAACTAGAATATACATGATTTGAGGGCATCCTTAAACCTCCAATACAAAATCCCAATAGTGTTAATGGAACTCTCGTCTCCTTAAAAAGAAACAGTTTTCTAAATTGTCTGTCAAACTTTGACAACACTTCTAATCTCCTTGGCATTACCCAACCCTTTGTTGCTTAGAAACCCTTGTAAAATGCAAGAATTCACACATTTAAAAAGAAAACATAAACAAAGTACCTAAGTCATAATCAAGATATATGTGTTCGTAGTAAGAATGATATGAATCAACATCCTCCTACTAAGGCAAAAAAATTGGCTATTGTCAGTTGTTAGAAATTCCACCTTGTAAACCAAGTTATGTAACCAAAATGAAATTTAACTCTCATAAATTATCATAAAATAACTTGTTGTACTACATAAAGGCCCCATTGGAGAGGATGCATGCCCATATTGCTTGATAAAGCTACCCTTGCTTTGATAAGTCTGTAACCTAGGGTAATGGATAACATTGGACATCATAATAAACACAAATAGGTTCATGATAACATGAACTTTTAAAATTTAGTCAAACTATAGTGCATAATAATGAATTGATACCAAATTACAACAAGAATAACAAACAACCTATTGCTCTAAGCTACTAGAGAGCTTCCTATCTGCCCCAATAAGGTTTCCTATAAAACAATTAGGCAAGTACAATGTTCATACACCATAACACAAAGATCGAAAATAAAATTCCATGAGATATATATTAAATTTTAAGAGAATGCTTGTATGCTTGAAATATTACGAGTCATAATCAATTAACTATTTTTGTTATGATTATACTTTGTTATGTATAAAGGAAGTTTACATTCATTAAAAAATTGAACTAACTTGCAATTTCATCCATTAATTTGTGTGTCAATCACAAGTTAGCCAAATGCAAAAATTGTTATTAGATAATCAAATCCTGCTAAAATCTCAAAAAAAAAAATCATGTCTTTTTTATAAAGGTCCATTCAAACAAACCAAATGCAAGGGCACTTGACCATTAATTTGCATGTCGATACAAAGTTGAAAAGTAACAGTATTAGCATTCTACTTCTTTCCATTAAACCAAAAGATTCACAAAAAACTCCAATGCTACTAGCTTGACTACACCATCTAAAACCTTTATATACATGATTGAGTTGCTCCTAGTGTTGTACATGGTTTCACTGGGTTCGGACTTGAATACATAGTGGACATGGCATAGCAAGGGTGAAATTTTTTAATAGGTGCAATGTAGATCAATTTTCCTTTGTACAACAGGTCTTCAAGTACAAGTGTACCTCATTTACAACTTTGCAGATGCAATGTAGAAGGTTATCACCCCCATTTTGTGCAAACCACGCCTGCAATACATGCAATAAAAATAAATAGCATTAAGTTACTCGAACAAAATGTTTGATACATGCAAAAAAAAAAAGTCTACATGTGCATTTTTGTACCTTCCCTGCTTGAAGCAAATAATTTTCAATTTTCTGCTTCACATTGTTCAATCCACACATTTTTGAAAAGTTATGAGCTTGTACCATGCTACATGGGAGCAACAAATTAAAAGGAACAAAGAAAAAAAGTGAATATACATGGAACCTTTGTTTTACAACACTCTAAGTGAGAAATTTGAACCCTAACCAATTTCAGGACCACAGTTGGCCATCCAAGACCGATGAGGTAGCCTCTCCTTCAAATCCCAATAGTGTTAATCAAAAGAGTCTTAATTTGATAGGAAATGGAGAGACTCAAACACTCAGCTCCTTAAAGAGAAATGGTTTTCTAAACTGCTTATCAACCTTTGTCACCACTTCCAATCTCGAAGAAAATGATATATACACAGGTTGACAACTATCCCAACATTCTTACATTGGCATTACCCAAGTATTCTTTCCTCCTTAACAACCCTTGTAAAATAAAATAATTCAAACATTTAAAAAGAAAATATAAATGAAGTACCTAAAGTCATAATCAAGATATGTGCAGTTCATAGTAAGAATGAGATGAATCAATTTCCTCTGACCGAGGCAAATAATTGGTTGCGTCAGTTGTTAGACCTTCAAGCTTATTAACCAAGGTCTCTAACTAGCATGAAAATTAACTTAGAAAAATTATCACAAAATACCTTGTTGTACTACATAAAGGCCCCATTTGAGAGGATGAACACTCATGAAATTGTGCAAGGTCTTGAGGACCTAACAGAACAAAATTTACATTTGTTGGTGTAGGCCAAAGACTATTCATAGTGTTAAAGTCAAATTACTCCAAAAAAGGTCTATAACCTATCATATTGCTTTGTAAAGCTACCCTAAGTCTATTAAACATAGGATAATTGATAGCACTGGATATCATAATGAACACAAATAGGTTCATGATAACATGAACTTATAAAATTTAGTTATACTATAGTGCATAATAACGAATTTATACCAAATCATAATAATAATAACAAACAAGTTACTTGTTGCTCCAAGCTACGAGAGAACTTCCTATCTACCCCAACAAGCTTTCCTATAAAGCTTCCTATCTACCCCAACAAGTTTTCCTATAAAATAATTACGCAAGGCTCATACACCACGAGGATGGAAAATAAAACCCCATAAGATATATATTAAATTTTAAAAGAATGTTTTTATGCTTGAAATGTTCCAAGGAGTCACAATTTGTTAAATCTTTTGGTTATGATTATTACGTGTAAAGCCAATTTACATGCATCAAAAAAACTAACTTGCAATTTCATCCATTAATATGTGTCAATCATAAGTTCGCCATAGTTATAACAAGGGGTTAGCTCAACCAGTTGTTATCATCAATGTCATGTTTTTTATGGCATTACAATTAAAATATACATGATATGAGGGCATCCTTAAATATCCAATACAAAATCCCAACAGTGTTAATCAAAAGAGTATTAATACGATAGGAAATAGAGAGACTCAAATCTCGTCTCCTTAAAGAGAAATAGTTTTCTAAACCATCTGTCAAAATTTGACAACACTTATAACCTCCAAGAAAATGATATATACACGAGTTGGCAGCGAGCCCAAAAGACTTACATTGGAATTACCAAATTATCCTTTGTTACTTAGAAACCCTTGTAAAATGCAAGAATTCAGACATTTAAAAAGACAACATAAAAAGTACCTGAAGTCATAATCACGATATATGTGGTTCATAGTAAGAATGAGATGAATCAATGTCCTCCTACTAAGGTAGAAAAATTGGCTATTGTCAGTTCTTAGAAATTCCACCTTGCAAACCAAGTTCTGTAACCATAAGGAAATTTAACTCTGAAAAATTATCATAAAATACCTTGTTGTACTACATAAAGGCCACATTGGAGAGGATGCATGCTCATCAAGAGATTGTGCAAGGTACTCCAGGACCTAGCAGAGCAAAATTTGCATTTCTTGGTAAAACATTGTGGCTTTGTTTTCTTTGTCATGGTCATGGTCTAGGTTATGTTATGTTGGTGATGTTGGGAATGTTGTATCGATGTCTTCTTTAATCTGGTTATGTGAACATTTGGGTGAATGACTGGTGAATACTTGCTTCTTAATATTTTTGAATCACAACTTTTCATGCAAATTCACAACATATACATGTAAAAGAAAAGAGTTCAGAAAACCTGGATTTATTACTGAAATTGTGATAAACAACAACTTGATTTGAATCAACCTCCCTTGCATTCATTTCCTAGAAGCTAAGATAAGGAAAAAAATAATCACAATGGAAAAAAAAAAATCTGAGGAGGGTTCAACAAATCCTTAGTTAGGAATAGTGGCCATTGACCTATGCAGCTAGCAAACCTATAATTTAAACAATCAACAATTTATAATTACATAAATTAAATGGATACACGTCCAAATGGAAAAAAAAAAATTGAGGAGGCTTCAACAAATCCTTAGTTTTGGAATAGTGGGCATTGACCTATGCAACTAGTAAACTTGTAATTTAACTAGTCAACAATTTATAATTACATAAATTAAATGGATACATGTCAAATTTATGGTTTCAAATTTTTCTTTATCCATGATCTTTATTATTGCAATTTTTTTATTCAACATCAAATATGTTTAAAATTGAAAAAATGTTTCACAAAACATCAAATTCCACACCAGGAATCAAAATATTTTTGTTTGATTGTAGGTTCTTCTAGACATCAGTAAACAAGAAAGAGTTTGGTGAACTTTCACAATAGTTAGATGTCAAGTACAAGAATATTGATAAATATACTTGTTCAATGCCCAATGGAATTTGAGAATGGTATTGAATGTGATTATACTTGTTTCTCCTACACTAGATTTTGAGCATGATATTGAATTCAGTAGTAGGTGGATTGTTTTTTTTGGACTTGAAGGGTTGTTGCTATAATATCTACCCTTGTTGTTTTTTATGTTAGTGGTTATATTCATTTTGATAAATGAAATGATTATTAGCTATTAATTTGTTTGTTTAGAAGCATGATTTAGAGTTTTCGTATACCACAGAAGTTTAAGTTTATCATGAATCTGTGAGAGTTTGAGCATAAACTATGTTTTCTTTGTCATGGCCATGGTTTGGGTTTGCTGGTGATGTTGGGAATGTTGTATCAATGTCTTCTTTAAACTGGTTATGTCAACATTTGGGCGAAGGACTGATGAAGACTTACTTATCATAGTTTTCTTATACCATAGAAGTTTAAGTTGATCATGAATCTGTGAGAGTTTGAGCATAAGTTATGTTTTCTTTGTCATGGTCATGGCTTGGGTTATGCTGGTGATGTTGGGAATGTTATATCGATGTCTTCTTTAAATTGGTTATGCCAACATTTGGGCGAATGATTGAAGAAGACTTTATTATCATGCTTATTACTATCAGTAGGTCATCCATGTGTTACAATTTAAACTTTAGATGTGTCATTTCATACGAGTTTAGTGATTTATACAAATTTTGTTTCAATTTTTGTAATGCTTCTGTTATGATCATGTAGTAAAGGCTTTACAATTTAGTTTGTTGCCATTTTAATTACGTTTGGAAGATTGAACACCATGGAAACAATTTAAGATGTATCAAAATCACATAGATTCTAGAGTCAACTAGATTAATGGTAAGGGATGAGGACCACTAAACACAAAATAAAACCATAACCAAACCTACCATAGTCTACAAATAATAAACTTCATTTTACTATCAAATTTGGATAAACTTTAGATTTCCTTAACTATCACATTTAGGCAAAGGCCTAATGAAATATCAAAATTCATTACAAATTAAGCTCCAAATTCCATAGTAGGCCCAAGATGGAATCAACACATCAAGAAAACAACTAGCATAACTAGAAAATAATGATATTTTATGCTTATATATTAAGTAAAGAATCGCCATCGTTTACATCTAGAAAATAATGATATTTTATGCTTATATATTAAGTAAAGAATCACCATCATTTACATCCTGTTTGGATATTAACTTTACCATTTTTTTTAAATCAATAAGATTCATTCTTACATCTCGCTAGGATACTACTTGACAATATTTTTCTTGAAATGAATCAGAATCGTTTTCACATCCCACTTGGGTACTAAAACAATATTTTTTATGAAAGGAAACACATTGATTTTTATACTAATGATAGAGTGAAGTGAAGTTAGAATAATTTTCTCAAGGAGGCTCCCAAAGGACTGGACTCAAACTTCAAGTGAGTGGCTGAATAATTCTCAAATTTAATCACCACATCTAATTGTTAATAAGTGCCAAAAGCAATATCGTGCAATAAACGTAGGTGATAGCAAAATTGAAGTTTTTCAATTAAATGTCAAGGCCAACAAAAGGACACCTTCTGTAATCAACAAATATGTGATGTGAACATATAGTGTGTTTAGGTGACTTAAAGTTTCTTAGCAACACCTAGGTATTTAAATGAAAAAGTCTCAGAAATATTGGGAAGCGACAAGGTGGAAGAGGAAGGAAATATTGAGCAAATATTCATCGAATGAAATATTGGGTTATACTCCCACTCTCATGAGGTTGGGGACGAGACAAGGCACATGAATATTAGCCTAAAGTGGGAGGGGTAATTATTAGCCCAACATTTCCTCCTATTGCCACTCTCATGAGTGTGGGGATGAAGCTAATATTTACCCAAAGCTTGAGTGATGAGAATATTGGCCAAGATTCCCCTCATCCATCTTCATATTACTCAATAAAGATGGGGCAAGAAGAATATTTGTCCAATATTCTCTCCAAACCCACTCTCATAAAAATATTAATAAAACATGTCTAAAAATTAAAAAAATATATATCTATATATATATATATATATATATAATATATATAATACTTCTCACCATTATTTATTATTAATTATACATTTTTTTTAATAAATTAATTTAGTTAAAAAAATTTATAATCTTTATCATAATTAATTATATTCGAAAAGTATAAAACTCCACAATTATATATTTTGAGTATTTTAGAATTAACACACAAATCTTATAACTTAATATTTTTTTCGACATTAAACAAATCATCACGTCGTGGATGACAAATAATGTGTAAACTCATTATCACACTAACGCCTGATATTATCAAAATATAAATAGATAGAAATGTTATAATCTAATGTTTTTATGGTTAAAACCACATTAAAAAATAATAATAATGACATCATAATACACTCGTAAGACAAATTAAAAAGTGTTTCTTTCTGGAGCACGCCAAACATTATCGCAAATATCACGATTGCGGCATTGCTGTGAAGATCACAAGTATTCCTCTCATGATGTCACCAGGTTTGGTATCAGCCTCTGTTATATGTTTTCACTTATAAAAACGGGGGCAAAAAACGGGGCAGTCCCCGGCAGAAGTTTTTATTAGCCCAATTTGTACAATATATATATCAACAGTCACATTAACAGTCACATCAAATCACATATATATTTCAGTATATAGCTGACCGCGCAGCATCATATTGATAGAAGTCGATCGCAGATGAGGTGCGAGAAAGTCGACAACCCCACTGCGCAAACCATGCACTCATGTTTTCACCCAATGCCATCTCCTCTTTTCATTTAATATTGCTTTCCACCATTGTTGATTAATAGCACACACCCTTAGCATTATCACAAAGTAAAATAATTTGATCACAAGTGAGATTAGCTGTTTTTATAATATGTGGACTTTTTTTATCATAATTTCTATATTATTAATTTTCAAGATTAATGATAACTGATAACTCGTGAGGTTTAAAGTTTATGTTCAGGTGGGTCAACTTTAATTTCTTTATTATTATCTTTGCTAAGGGTAAGTATTAATATGTTCAATTTTTGTCACGTCTAAATAGTTTAAGTTTGACTAAAAATTAAATCATATTGATTAAAAGTTAATATTTGGAAATTAATTTAATTTATTTATTTTTAAATAAATTATTTTATTTTCCCTGAATCTAATTGGTTATTAAGCTTTTGGTCTTATTGAGCAATCATCACAGAATTGTATGAACAAGCTTTCTAGCAGTTGTCCTCCTTAGTCCAGCTTACAATCTATATTTTTTGCAGTGATTTCATACGAGTGGCATTTCAGCAACAACAACATTTTGGTCACTACTACTTTATTTATTTTTGTCTGCGCATTTAATTATGTTTCAGTGGAGTGGTTGGGCATTTAAAATATTGATGCATGCGGCATTTAGAGGTAGCCTAGGTTAAGAATTAAGCATTTCTTACCGGTGCCTTCTCTACATTGTTTTTCAGCGTTTTCTGCATCATTTTTCAGTCCACACTGTTGTGCTAGTCCCTTTTTGATGTTGCTTTGTTTTATGTGCTCTGCATCTTGTTCTTGTTGCTCAACTTTGTATATCTCGGCTTTCTGCATATTGGTGATCTGTGTTGAAGAGTCAGATAGATTCAGAAAAGCTAGCTAGACTAAGTCTGGTTAATCACCAAGTAGTTGCCGAAGAATTCACTATGTGTTGTTACATCCTACCCTGGTTGTGAGAAGAGCACGGGGGGAGATTGGTTTGTGACAAATCTCGTGGCAAGGAGGAACGACATTTCTTTTTGGAAAAAAAAATAAAGAAGTACATGCTTACAATATTGCAGATAAGGATTTTCAAACTTAGATGGTTATACAAATAATAAGATACTTAGTTCATGTAAGTTTAGCATAAATTGCAACACTGAGTCTTTGTGAAAATTATTATAATATATTTAGTACAAGTTGCAAAACCAAGTCTTTGTAAAATTGCTACAAACTTCCTGTGAGTGAAATTAGAAATTACACAGAGTATATTAACAGTGATACCAGAGTATAAGGTTATTACTCTGGTGAGACTAGATATTTTTATAATATGCGTTGTGCAATTTTTTTTAATCATAATTTCAATATTATTAATTTTCAAGATTAATGATAACTTCTCAGGTTTAAAGTTTATGTTCATGTGGGTCAACTCTAATTTCTTTATTATTATCCATGCCACGGGGTAGATATTACGTGTTCAAAAAAAAATTGACTGCGAATTAGTTTAAGTTTTACTAAATATTAAATCATATTGATTAAAGTTAACATTTAGAAATTATTATTTTTTAATTATTTTATTTTCCCTGAATCTAATTGGCTATTAAGCTCTCGGCCTTATTGAGCAATCATCACAAAATTGTACGAACAAGATTTCCAGTGGTTGTTCTCCTCAGTCCAGCGCACAATCCATATATTTTGCACTGATTTCATACACGTGACATTTCAACAACAACAACATTTTGGGCACTATTACTCTATTTATTTATGTCTCTGCATTTAATTATGTTTCATTGGAGTGGTTGGGCATTTAAAATATTGATGCATGCGGCATTTAGAGGTAGCCTAATTTAAGAATTAAGCATTTCTTACCAGTGCCTTCTCTGTATCGTTTTTCAGCCTTTTTTGCATCGTTTTTTCAGTGCACACTGTTGTGTTCAGTGCTTTTTTAATGTTGCTCCATTTTCTGTGCTCTGTGTCTTATTGTTTCTGATCAACTTTGTGTATCTCGGCTTTCTGCATATCGGTGATCTATGTTGAAGAGTCAAACAGATTCAGAAAAGCTAGCTAGACTAAGTCTGGTTAATCACCAAGTAGTCGCCGAAGATTTCGCTGTGCGTTGTTACATCCTACCCTAGTTGTGAGAAGAGCACTGGGGGAGATTGGTTCGTGAGAAATCTTGTGGCAGGGAGGAACGACATTTCTTTTTGGGAAAAGAAATAAAGAAGTACATACTTACAATATTGCAGATAAAGATCTTCAAACTTAGATGGTTATACAAATAATAAGATACTTAGTTCATGTAAGTTTAGTATAAATTGCAGAACTGAGTCTTTGTGAAAATTATTATAATATATTGTATATATGTTTAGTACAAGTTGCAAAACCGAGTCTTTGTAAAATTGCTACAAACTTCCTGTGAGTGAAATTAGAAATTATACAGAGTATATTAACAGTAGTACCAGAGTATAAGGTTATTACTCTGGTGAGATTAGTTGTTTTTATAATATGTGTTGTGCGAATTTTTTAATCATAATTTCTATATTATTAATTTTCAAGATTAATGATAACTTCTCAGATTTAAAGTTTATGTTCATGTGGGTCAACTCTAATTTCTTTATTATTATCCCTGCCACAGGGCAGGTATTACGCGTTCAAAAAAATATTGACTGCCAATTTGTTTAAATTTGACTAAATATTAAATCATATTGATTAAAGTTAACATTTGGAAACTATTTTTTTTAATTATTTTATTTTTCTTGAATCTAATTGGCTATTAAGCTCTCGGTCTTATTGAGCAATCATCACAAAATTGTACAAACAAGATTTCCAGCAGATGTCCTACCTAGCAGCTCACAATCTATATATTTTGCAGTGATTTCATACAAGTGACATTTCAACAACAACGACATTTTGGCACTATTACTCTATTTATTTATGTCTCCGGATTTAATTATGTTTCAGTGGAGTGGTTGGTCATTTAAAATATTGGTGCATGCAACATTTAGAGGCAGCCTAGGTTAATAATTAAGCATTTCTTACCAGTGCCTTCTCTGCATCATTTTTCAGCCTTTTCTGCATCGTTTTTTCAGTCCACGTTGTTGTGCTCAGTGCCTTTTTGATGTTGCTCCACTTTCTGTGTTCTGCATCTTCTTGTTGCTGCTCAACTTTGTGTATCTTAGCTTTTTGCGTATTAGTGATCTATGTTGAAGAGTCAGACAGATTCAGAAAAGCTCGCTAAACTAAGTCTAGTTAATCACCAAGTAGTCACCGAAGAATTTGTTGTGTGTTGTTACATCCTACCCTAGTTGTGAGAAGAGCACTGGGGGAGATTGGTTCATGACAAATCTCGTGGCAGGGAGGAACGACATTTCTTTTTGGAAATAGAAATAAGGAAGTACATGCTTACAATATTGCAGATAAGGATCTTCAAACTTAGATGGTCATACAAATAATAAGATACTTAGTTCATGTAAGTTTAGTATAAATTGCATAACTAAGTCTTTGTGAAAATTATTATAATATATTGTATATATGTTTAGTACAAGTTGCAAAACTGAGTCTTTGTAAAATTGCTACAAACTTCCTATGAGTGAAATTATAAATTATACAGAGTATATTAACAGTAGTACCAGAGTATAAGGTTATTACTCTGGTGAGATTCACTGTTTTTATAATATGTGTTGTGCGAATTTTTTTATCATAATTTCAATATTATTAATTTTCAAGATTAATGATAACTTCTCAGGTTTAAAGTTTATGTTCATGTGGGTCAACTCTATTTTCTTTATTATTATCCCTACCACAGGGTAGGTATTACGCATTCAAAAAAAAATTGACTACCAATTAGTTTAAGTTTGACTAAATATTAAATAATATTGATTAAAATTAACATTTGGAAACTATATATTTTTAGTTATTTTATTTTTCCCGCATCTAATTGGCTATTAAGCTCTCGGTCTTATTGAGCAATCATCACAAAATTGTACGAACAAGATTTCCAACAGTGGTCCTCCTCAGTCCAGCTCACAATCCATATATTTTCACTGATTTCATACGAGTGACATTTTAGTGACAACGGCATTTTGGGCACTATTACTCTATTTATTTATGTCTCCGCATTTAATTATGTTTCAATGGAGTGGTTGGGCATTTAAAATATTTATGCATGTGGTATTTAGAGGTAGCCTAGGTTAAGAATTAAGCATTTCTTACCACTGCCTTCTCTGCATCATTTTTCAGCCTTTTCTGCATCATTTTTCAGTCCACACTGTTGTGCTCAGTGCCCTTTTGATGTTGCTCCGCTTTCTGTGCTCTACGTCTTGTTGTTGCTGCTCAACTTTGTGTATCTCGGCTTTCTGCATATCGGTGATCTGTGTTGAAGAGTCAGATAGATTCAAAAAAGCTAGCTGGACTAAGTTTGGTTAATCATCAAGTAGTCGCCGAAGAATTCGCTGTGTGTTGTTACATCCTATCCTGGTTGTGAGAAGAGCATGGGGGGATATTGGCTCGTGACAAATCTCGTGGTAGGGAGGAATGATTGTAAAAATAAATAAAGAAGTACATGTTTACAATATTGCAGATAAGGATCTTCAAACTTAGATGGTTATACAAATAATAAGATACTTAGTTCATGTAAGTTTAGTATAAATTGCAGAACTGAGTCTTTGTGAAAATTATTATAATATATTGTATATATGTTTAGTACAAGTTGCAAAACCGAGTCTTTGTAAAATTGCTACAAACTTCCTATGAGTGAAATTAGAAATTATACAGAGTATATTAACAGTAGTACTAGAATATAACATTATTACTTTGGTGAGATTAGTTGTTTTTATAATATGTGTTGTGCAAATTTTTTATCATAATTTCCATATTATTAATTTTCAAGATTAATGATAATTTCTCAAGTTTAAAGTTTATGTTCATGTGGGTCAACTCTAATTTCGTTATTATTATCCCTGCCATAGAGCAGGTATTACGTGTTCAAAAAACAATTGACTGCCAATTAGTTTAAGTTTGACTAAATATTAAATCATATTGATTAAAGTTAACATTGGAAACTATTTTTTTAGTTAATTTATTTTTCCTGAAGCTAATTGGCTATTAAGCTCTCAGTCTTATTGAGCAGTCACTACAAGATTGTACAAACAAGATTTACTACAGATGTCCTCCTCAGTGCAGCTCACAATCCATATATTTTGCAGTGATTTCATACAAGTGACATTTCAACGACAACGACATTTTGGGCACTATTACTCTATTTATTTATGTCTCCGCATTTAATTATGTTTCAGTGGAGTGGTTGGGCATTTAAAATATTGATGCATGTGGCATTTAAAGGTAGCCTAGGTTAAGAATTAAGCATTTCTTACCAGTGCCTTCTTTGCATCATTTTTCAGCCTTTTTTGCAAAAAAAATTCAGTCCACACTGTTGTGCTCAGTGCCCTTTTGATGTTGCTCCTCTTTCTATGCTCTTCGTCTTGTTGTTGCTGCTCAACTTTGTGTATCTCGGCTTTCTGCGTATCAGTGATTTGTGTTGTAGAGTCAAACAGATTCAGAAAAGGTAGCTGGACTAAGTCTAGTTAATCACCAAGTAGTCACCGAAGAATTCGTTGTGTTGTTACATCCTACCTGGTTGTGATAAGAGCACGAGGGGAGATTGGTTCGTGAGAAATATCATGGCAAGGAAGAACGACATTTCTTTTTGGAAAAAGAAATAAAGAAGTACATGCTTACAATATTGCAGATAAGGATCTTCAAACTTAGATGATTATGCAAATAATGGCATACTTAGTTCATGTAAGTTTAGTATAAATTGCAAAACAGAGTCTTTGTGAAAATTATTATAATATATTGTCTATATGTTTAGTACAAGTTGCAAAACCGTGTCTTTGTAAAATTTCTACAAACTTCTTGTGAGTGAAATTAGAAATTATACAAAGTATATTAACAGGAGTACCAGAGTATAAGGTTATTGCTTTGGTGAGATTAGTTGTTTTTATAATATGTGATGTGCGAATTTTTTATCATAATTTCTATATTATTAATTTTCAAGATTAATGATAACTTCTCAGGTTTAAATTTTATGTTCATGTGGGTCAACTCTAATTTCTTTATTATTATCCCTGCCGCAGGGTGGGTATTATGCATTCAAAAAAAAATTGATTGCCAATTACTTTAAGTTTGACTAAATATTAAATCATATTGATTAAAGTTAACATTTGGAAACTATTTTTTTTAATTATTGTATTTTTCTTGAATCTAATTGGCTATTAAGCTCTCGGTCCTATTGAGAAATCATCACAAAATTGTACGAACAAGATTTCCAGCAGTTGTCTTCCTCAGTGCAGCTCACAATCCATATATTTTGCAGTGATTTCATACAAGTGACATTTCAGCGACAACAACATTTTGGGCACTATTGCTATATTTATTTATGTCTCCACATTTAATTATGTTTCATTGAAGTGGTTGGGCATTTAAAGTATTGATGCATGCGGCATTTAGAGGTAGCCTGGGTTAAGAATTAAGCATTTCTTACCAGTGCCTTCTCTGCATCATTTTTCAGCCTTTTCTGCATCATTTTTTTAGTGCACACTGTTGTGCTCAGTGCCTTTTTTATGTTGCTCCACTTTATGTTCTCTGCATCTTGTTGTTTCTACTCAACTTTGTGTATCTCGACTTTCTGTGTATCAGTGATCTGTGTTGAAGAGTCAGACAGATTCAGAAAAGCCCACTGGACTAAGTCTGGTTAATCACCAAGTTGTCGCCAAAGAATTCGTTGTGTGTTGATACATCCTACCCTGGTTGTGAGAAGAGCACGGGGGAGATTAGTTCATGACAAATCTCATGGCATGGAGGAACAACATTTCTTTTTGGAAAAAGAAATAAAGAAGTACATGCTTACAATATTGCAGATAAGGATCTTCAAACTTATATGGTTATACAAATAATAAGATACTTAGGTCATGTAAGTTTAGTATAAATTGTAGAACTGAGTCTTTCTGAAAATTATTATAATATATTGTATATATGTTTAGTAAAAGTTGCAAAACAGAGTCTTTGTAAAATTGCTACAAACTTCCTATGAGTGAAATTAGAAATTATACAGAGTATATTAACAGTAGTACCAGGTTATTTCTCTAGCTGATAAGGTTTAGAAAAAAAGAAAAAGAATAGGGTTGCATAGAAATTTGACTGATAAACCAATAGGATAAATCAAGTTAGTCTTCTAGCCTAGCTAGGCATTGGCCTAGCTGGAAGACAGTCCCAAAGTGTGGAAAATTAAACAAGGGCATAGTTGTTCGAATTTCTAATGAACGAACTATATATTGTATGTATCAATTTAAATATTTTAA
This sequence comes from Pinus taeda, assembly GCA_000404065.3. Taxonomy (NCBI): domain Eukaryota; kingdom Viridiplantae; phylum Streptophyta; class Pinopsida; order Pinales; family Pinaceae; genus Pinus; species Pinus taeda. Next base: position 32,178 of record APFE030307111.1, read on the forward strand.
TTTTCTGTTAAACCCATAAATTTTTAAAAGGAGCCAAACAGAACTTTAAGAGTAAAGAAACATAGAAAGCGACTATTGTAATTAAAACACTACTTATAAATTTAACCAAAAGTCAATTAATCCAGTGATTAATATTCCTGGAAAATAGCATAGTGTCAAGATTTCGCAAACATGGTAAACTATAGCATTTATAACCAAAACAAGTTTCTATAAACAACTGCAATCTTCGAGATAGGGCGATGTTGCTAGGTAAAGAGGGTTTCCATTTAAGACGTATTCCAACTAGAACTTGGTTGTGTGGAAAAGAAATTTAAGACTTACATTACAGTTGCATAGAATAGAAATTGGGCTAGTAATTGAGTCTGAAGAGAATCCATTACTGAAATTGGAGCACTGAATTACAACAAATAAGAACCCATTTACAATTTTAAAATTATATTATATTCAGGGAAGGGTCCTCCAAGGAACCCAAAAGAAATATATATATGCAGATCCTAAGGCCAAATAGTGGTCCTTCAAACATATATTGTAGACCGCAGGGACGCAATCGAAGTTTGGAACTCATAACCTTATGTACTTGGAAAGACGCAAGAAGCCCAAAACCCTAGCGCACATATTGAGGGATCCTTGGCCATGAACAATAGGTGAGAAAGATTTATGTGCAACCAGAACGACAACAATTAGGAACCGAGCGGTGATATAGAAAATTAACAAGCAAAATCATCCTCCAGAGTCATGGAACTTCATGCATAAAAATGGTGGGGTTACTTTTTATAGAGCATATGAGCAAAGATGCCTGCTTGACTAGTGAAGCCACAACCCCTAAATATGGGTTTGAGCCTTCCTATTGCTCAAGAACTAAAATTAGTACAATAAAGTGGGAACCATGAAATACAGTGAAACTTAACTAAAAAAAATTGTCACAGGAAGTTGAAAAACCTCACAGTCTTGCGTTGGGAAGATTACGACATCCATGGAAGAAGATTGAGGCACTTGACTGAACTCTTGACTTTGTGCAAAGGAGAAACTCAAAACCCTACTACGAACAACGCAAATGAGCCTCTGGCAACAAAGTTCAATCAGGTAGTTTCTAAGACCCAGATCTAAGTAATCTTCACTGTTGGATGGCCATCTCCATCCTGGACCATCGATGAGGTCACCACTTGATTAGGGATCAGTATTTTAGCTAAAAAAATGAAAGTTGCTCAGAATTACTTCAGACCTTAACGGATGGATAGAGTTCATCGCTAGGATTCCAACGCCGTGAACAGTTTAAAAGCCAACATCGAATGCAAAAGTTAGAACTTCTGAAAGTTTGGCAAAAAAATCAAAGTCAAAGTCAAAGTTTGACTAGGATTGACTGGATGCCTAGTCAGCATGTAGAGAATATTCTCCAGTTTCAGGCAATGACAAGTGTCATCTCTGGATTCACTAGTGTGGTTGCGTGCAAGTGAAATTGCCTAATTATCCTAAGTTGAAATTTGAAATTATTTGTATTTAAATATTATTTTATATTATATAAAAAATATTATTTATATATATAGTTTTTTATTCACTTATATATATATATATATATTATATATTATATATATATATATATATATATATTATATATATATACGTTTAAGTTAATCTGCATTAATCCAAACTATATAACTCTTAGGCATTAAACAATATATTAAGGGAGCAAAGTTAAATCCGCATAACCAAAGTTCGAAATCTCAAATGGCATATATATTAAATGGCAAAATATGTACAAGGGATGGGCGAAAGCAAGTTTGAACCTGTGACCTCCCCCTTCCAAATTTCGTTCCTTACCATTCAACCATCATAGCAAACCTTGAAAAGAATGCTCACAAACTTATATTTAAAGTGCGGATCCGATGGTGAGGGAAGAGGGAGTCAGCCCTGCAGGCCAGCCCCCACCCCATATAACCTCAACCACCATCCAAGGGCCAACACCACCATTAAGCGCAATTAGCGCCAAATAAAGATTAGAAGTTAATTAATCTATTGTTTAAGTTTGCAAAATTTATGGTGGAGCCGCCAAATCCGGAACTGCCACCAAACTTGGCGGACTTAATTGGAGTCTCTCCAGATTTAGCAGAGATTTTCTAGGAAAAACTGTTTGAGCCATAACTTACTCAATTCTCAACCATATTTAAAAAATGAATAGTCATTTTTAGCTAATTGGCATGCTAGAAACTCATTGGAGTAGGTTTTAGGGGCATAAGAGTTTATCTATAGGTTTTTTTGGTCACTTGAAGATTTTTGAAGCCTAGGGCCACCAGGTGTTGGAGGCCATTCCTAGAGCAGTTGGTAACCAAATTTAGTAAACAAATAGTTGTTCCTGATAGCTTTGAATGTTTTAAACTCATTGGAATAGGTTCCAAGAGAATTGGATGCATGCAACAACAATTTGAACACTATTGAAGCTAATACAAAGGCCCACACTATGAAGTTGGACCAAGGAGATGTAGCCCAGGAGGGGTGAACTCCTTCAACAAAAAATTATGTATTGAGCTCTGTTATTTGTGCTTGCTATGTTTTTATATGTTTTTGTTCATCAATTTAAATTCATGATTTTAAGTTCATGCAAAACACTAAATTTCACCAAGTTAAATGAATTGACAATCACATGCTTATGGATAAACTCTTCATGGATAAGCAAACCAAAGTGAAAATTTTATACCTGGAAATGATACTAGAACAACATTAACTAGAAATAAATTTTAGATCAAGGTGGTATCCGTGCACAAGGTTGCTTGCTTGATTTGCTTGAAGGGTTTAATAGTTGTGATTGTTGTTATGATAACAAGGTTGAAGTGGCAGAGAGGAGAAGGGAAGCTACTAATAGCTAGTCTTGAGATTAGGAAAATAAGGAAGAAGGTTGAGAAATCACCATACTCACCCAAAGGACCACTCAAGGCAGCACCTGAATCACCTGAAGTTCCATCTCCATCAGTTGAGATAGAATAGGCACAAATTGCATAAGAGGCTGAAGTGATTGAAGAGGTACAATCTGTACAAATTTCTGAGCATGAATCCATAGTCATTATGTCTAGAGAAAGAGAGCTTGAAGGTCCCTATTCAGAAGCGGAAGAATTCAGGAAATCTTTCTACACTTTGACTGAGATGGTTAAAGTCCTCTTTGAAGAGAGGAACACTAGAATGATTAGAGAGAGTTCTAAACCTCCACATGGAGAGGGAAGCTTAGAGGACAAAAAAGATGAGAAGAATGATTCCAAAGGGAATGGTGGAAAGCCACCTCCATCTCCACCATCCTCATCATCTTTACCATCTCACACAACATCATCTTCCACTACCACCACTACCCATACTCATTCAAAAACCCTAAAAGGAAAATCTCCATTACTAAAATTGGACATAAAATTCGAACTTCCCATGTACAATGGAGAAGTGAATGTAGAAAAGTTGGACAATTGGATTCGACAGTTGGAGGTATAATGGAGAATTAAGAACCTTCAAGAAGATGACATGAAGATCCAGTTGGCTTCGTTGAGGCTAGAAGGAGATGCACCAGTTTGGTGGGAAGAAAAGACTCAAGAGGAAATGAGAATCCATGCTAAGATATCCATTACTTGGGTTGAATTCATTTCTCCCATTAAACGGAAATTTTATCCATTAGCCTGTATGCAAAAAGCAATCATGAGTTGGAAAAAATTTAGGAAACTAAAAGTCCAAGCTTTCCAAGACTACACACAGGAGTTTAGGAAGGGAGCTCTATTGTTGGGAGTAAACTTGAATTCACAAGACACACTATTGAAATATATTGGAGGTTTACATTCCTATTTGCAACATACTATCCTTATGTTTAACCCAAGCAACTTAGATGAAGTATGTGTGCAAGCCACACATCTTGAGGCAAGGGGAAAACAAAACATAGAGGAGAAAGGTGAAAGTGAGGGTAAGGGAAAAGAGAAGGGAGGAAAATGGAAGGGAAAAAAGAATGAAAGTATAAAAAAAGAGAAGGAAAAACTCACATGCAAAAACTATTCAAAGACTGGCCATGATGAAGACCATTGTTGGCAACTTCATCCAGAATTAAAACCAGAAAGATTGAAAGCCAAAGAGAAGGGAAAAACTGTTGCTATAGCTGAAAAAAGACTTAGGGTCAGATTCAGGGGATGAGACAAAAATTACAGCTATGGGTTTGAAAGGTCAACATGTTGAAAGTACTAGTTCCTCAACTAGTCACAACAACACTCCAAATGAAGACAAAAGGGAAGAGTTGTTCACTTCAGAGTAATCTCAAATAATACCAAGATTGATGCACTCTTTGATAGTGGATCACAAGCAAACCTAATTTCATGAGACTTAGTTAAAGAGCTTAAAATTGAAACCATACCACATCATAAACCACACCCTTTGGGTTGGATACTTAAGGATGCCAATTTACAGGTTTAAGGGAAATGCATTTTTAGATTTGCTATTACTGCAAACTTTGTTGATGAAGTTGAGTTAGACGTGGTTCCATTTGACATTTCTAGAATTATCTTTGGAAGTCCATATTTGTATGATAGGAAAGCGGTGTTTCATCTCTATGAGCACAAATATCATTTGCTTAAAGATGGGTTGAAGTATATTGTGAGAGCTCATCGCAAGAAACTGACCATTTCTTTAGTTAATGCAGGGAAAATGAAGAGGCTAGTGAATGCAAGTCAGAACTTGACATTGTTGATGATCAAACAAAATTATGTTTTGAATCATACTTTTCTTAAATATGCTTATATTTGTAATGAGTTGTTTCAGAATGATAATAGGTTGTCTTTGAAAGAAGGTGAAAAACATTTGCAGCAGCCAACATTGGTGTTGAGCAGTGTTGAAAACAAGGTGCCGGTGCAAGAAGTTGCAAAGGTCAAAGAGAAGAGGACAAAGCAGCTTGGCAAAGAAGGCATGGGTTTCACAAATGTTCATTTCTGGTTTCCAAAAGGCACATTACAATGGTGAAGAAACTTGGGCAAGAGTCAACTCAAGTAGAAGGCAAAAGCAACTAAAAATTGTCATAGAGATAAAGTGCAAGGTGAGAAAGATTACAAATTTCCTTTGATTGTTCACCAAGGTAGGAACAATATGTTTTCTGCAAAATTAGAATGTTGTTTTGCAAATTTAGAAATATTGCAGCATGATGGTGTCAAAGACAACAATAGATGGTTGTCGGATTTAAGGAAAATTTTGACTTTTTATGAAAAGCTCTAAATGATGAATTAGGAAAATTTCAATGGATAAAGACTAGAAGGATGAGGGAATGGTCCCTTTATCAACATAATCAGTGATCAAGAGAGCTTTTGGGGTCCAAAAGGCTTCTAGTGGGGGGAATGATCAGGGATCAGTATTTTAGCTAAAAAAATGAAAGTGCTCAGAATTTATTCAGACCTGAACGAATGGATAGAGTTCGTTGTTAGGATTCCAACGTCACAAATGGTTTAAAAAACTGACATCGTATGCAAAAGTTAGAGCTTCTAAAAGTTTGGATGTCAAAGTCAAAGTTTGACTAGGATTGACTAGATGCCCAGTCAGCATGCAAAGAATATTCTCCAGTTTCAGCCAGTGACACTGTGACAAGTGTCATCTTCGGATTCGCCAATATGGTTGTGTACAAGGCAAATTGCCTAATTATCCTAAGTTGAAATTTGAAATTATTTGTATTTAAATATTATTTTATATTATATATATAAATACAATTTATATTATATAGTTTTTTATTAACCGTATATATATATATATATATATATATATATATATAATATATATATATATATATAATATATATATTAATTTAATTTAATTTAATCCAAACTATATAAATTTGAGGCATCGAACAATATATTAAGGGTGCAAAGTTAAATCAACATGACCAAAGTTCGAAATCTCAAATGGAAAAATATGTACAAAGGATGGGAGGAGGCAACTTTGAACCCGTGACCTCCCCCTCCCAAATTTCATTCCTTACCATTTAAGCATCATAGCAAACCTTGAAAAAAATGTCTGCGAACTTATATTTAAAGTGCGGATCCGACGGTGGGGGTGAAGGGAGCCAGCCCTGCAGGCTAGCCCCCACCCCATATGACCTCAACCATGCGTCCAAGGGTCAGCGCCACCATTAAGCACAATTAGTGCCAAATCAAGATTAGAAGTTAATTAATCCGTTGTTTAAGTTGGTTGAATTTATGGTGGAGCTGCCAAATCTGGAACCGACACCAAACTTGGCAGACTTAACTGGAGTCTCTCCAGATTTAGCAGAGGTTTTCTAGGAAAACCTGTTTGAGCCATAACTTACTTAATTCTCAGCCAAATTTCGAAAATGAATAGTCATTTTTGGCTAATTTGCATCCTAGTAACTCATTGGAGTAGGTTTTAGAGGCATAAGAGGTCATATATAGGTGTATTTAGTCACTTGAAGATTTTTGAAGCCTATGGCCACCAGGTGTTGGAGGCCATTCCCAGAGCAACTAGTAACCAAATTAAGTAAACACATAGTCATTTCTAATAGATTTAAATGTTTTAAACTAATTGAAATAGGTTCCAAGAGTATTGGATGGATGTAACAACAATTTGAGCACTATTGAAGCTAATACAAAGGCCCACACTATGAAGTTGGACCAAGGAGATGTAGCCCAGGAAGGGTGAACTCCTTCAACAAAAATTTGTGTATTGAGCTCTGTTATTTGTGCTTGCTGTGTTTTTATATGCTTTTGTTCAGCCATTTAAATTCATGCTTTTAAGTTCATGCAAAGCACTAAATTTCACCAAGTTAGATGAATTGACAATCACATGCTCATGGATACACTCTTTATGGATAAGCAAATCAAAGCAAAGAAAATTTTATATCTAGAAATGATACTAGCACAACATTAACTAGCAATCAATTTCAGATCACTACTCCCCACTCCCAAGGTGGACAGGTGGATGGATTAGCGCAATGGTCCATAGATTTCCATAATAAAATAAAACCAAAATGTTTTAAAACCTAAGTTTATTAAATATTAACGTTGGCTATAGGAAACCTTATGTCATAGATATGATATGGGTCTTAACAATTGCTTTGCATGGCCACCAAAGGTACAATTGCGTTTCCATAAGGCATGTTGACAACAGTTACATCTGTCATGATGTTTTACAAAAATGGAATCACACTGGCATTGGAGTAGACTTTCAAAAACACGTAGGTTGTATATAAACCTGGTTCCCTCGGTAAAAGAAGTTCATGCAGGTTGAAGCAACTACACAATTATATTATAACAATATATGTAGGCCCATCTAAAATGACAATTATTTGAGAAAATTTTGGATTTTTTTTTTAATTGGTCGTTGTTTGTAGCAGTTATGTATTGTATTCCTCAATTTTATAGCTGAAACCTAACGAATTTCAAGAATCCCTGATAAAAAACCAACAAACTTCAAGAATCCATATTCAAAAACTAACTTGAATAATGGATGAATCATATGTAAGAAAATATGTTTCATAAATTTCGACTGGTAGGTTATGACCCTTGGCAGCGTCAAGAGCATGATTTAATCCCATACAAATCTACGTAAATTATTTCTTTCAATCGTGAAATATTTTGGGACAAAAATGGACAATTAGTCAATGACAAATATTATCCCTTAATTTATCTTTTTTCTTTTTGTTTCTGTCGGCTCATTGTAGTTTCATAAACTAAGTAAAACTAGAATCGACTAATTGTTTTTCCTGTTGGATAATTTAATGTAAGTAATCTGAAGTAAATTAACAACATACTATATTATTGGCAGTGTATGGATGAAATTGTCATTACTGTCACATGTTGTATATAACTCGATAAATATTTTAACATGTTTTTATGTGCAAGTCAATTGCTAGGGATAATTTCACTCGGACTTGATATCGTCAAAGAGATTAATTTAAAATATTATTTAATTGTTGTTCTTGTCATTTTTATTTGTCTTGGAGCATTTTTGGGGTTTTTAGTTTTCAAGTAAACATAATCGTTGAGTTTATCATTTATGTATGTCACAAAATATATTGTTTTATAGTGATCTCGTGAAAGAAAAAAACAACATAAAGGTTGATCACATGTTGAATCATCTTATCAATTCAAATAACAAGCACCCACAAGAAATTCTAGTTTCGGTTACATCACAAACACCATTTAGTTTTACTCTGGGGTTGCTTTAGAGTGGGTTGGTTCGCCAATTGAGAGCTTAATTTTTCTCTGCTTGTTGAATTCCTCTTTTTGGAAAGTCACCATGGTTTCAACACCAATCTCCGTCTCTTTTCTGATGCAGAATTGCAGGGCATGGCTATTGGTATCTTGGCTCCTGCACTAGTAGAATGGACACAGGTATCCATGGCGTCCGAGTGTAAATGACATGAACTTGTGTAACCTCTCATCCTCTGGTGGCACGACTAAAGACAACTACAATAGCCATCTATCGACGGGATTCGAGTATATGGTCTGTTTTTTTGTTAAAGCTGATTTTTTTTTTATAAAAGCTTTATTCAAATATAATAAAAAAACACACATTATAGATATATTCATAATTTATTTATGTATATTTCATATTAAATTTCAAAAATAACATAATAAATTAAAGAGTATTTAGTATAAACATATTCTAGATCAAATTTTAAAAAATTGTAATAAATTGAAGAGTATCTGGTACAACAATTTCAAAGAAATAAATAATTATAAATATTCTATTTACAAACAAATTCCAAATAAATTGGAGAATATTTAATGTGGAAATTTTAACCAAATGTACAGTTATAACTATTAAATAAAAAAATAATAGAGTAATGGATAAAAAAATATATATTGTCAACTAAGGTTATGTATTTGGTAATTTTAATGACTAATTAAAAAAAAAACCATAAACATAAACTTCTAATAAAAAACCTATGTTTTATGTAACTAAATAAAAATTATCAAAGAACATTAAATCATAATATACTAATTATTTAGAAAATATAAAAACTAAATACCATATTTCATTTATTATAATTTCTTATTAGAAATATGTGATTGAAATTTTCATATATTTTTTTACATTTTGTTTATTACACAATATTAAAATAACATATAAAACATTCAAATGAAATATTGATATGGTTTATAGACCATTCAATTTAATCAATATAATTGTGTTGCTACCTATTTTCTTAATGTAAATATTATATTATTATATCTACAGTGGATATAACTTATTCAGTTTTTCATTGACTTGCTATTAGTTTTGCTTTGACTAAAGAAATTTAAAATCTTTCCAAGTTTAACATATGAATTAAATTTATTATTTTTAAATAAAATTTATTTCTATTTATCTCAAATATGGTTGGTTAAAATGTCTCCCCTCTTATTGTGTATCCACTTTTGTGTACTCTATTATTAATTACTATGTACAATAAATATAAATAATTTGAAAAATAACATTATATATTAATTACTATGTACCATAAACACAAATGGTTTGTAATTAAAATAAAAAATTTCATTTTCTCATTGGTGTAAAGTATTGAATAGACCATTTTTATGGGTTTTATTTTTTAAGTTAAAAAAATAATAATTTCAAAAATAATAATTTCAAAAAATATGTAAAAATAACATGTGTACAATTTGTACAACTCCCGTTATATTAATCTATACTCTAATGACATGGCATGTGTATTATAATATGAGCATTATATAAAAAAAATTGTCATCATTCAATATTAAATAAATAATTATTAACTTGATATCATTCTCTTCAATGTCAATATTATAAAAGGTTAAACAAAATATTCCCATAACTCATTTTACAATTTTATTATTGTTTGGAGTACATACAACACATCATGACATTAAAATATTTTATTAAACTAAGCGGCAGGGAATGTTAGCTATGCGACATTATTGGATATCAATTTCTGGTCTACAATTTACATAAATTTAATTGGTCAAAGCTCGGATGTGGTTCAACTTTGTACACTAATACACACACCATCGATTTAAACAATGTGTAGCTTTATCTGCGTAAGAAGAATGACATTAAAAAAAAAAAAACCTTTTCAAGAATTCAAGTACTTTTCCATTTTTATAAATGGTATTGGTGTAAACTTATGGACATCGATTATTAATATTTATCCAATAAAAGCATCACATAAAACATATAACAATAATAACTAATTTGATTAATGTATTCAATTTTTTTATTTGAAGAAATAATTAGAATTTTATTTAATCTAAAAATAAGGATCAAAATTAGATTTTACATATGCTTGTAAGCATTTGATCATGTCATTATGTCGATTGATGTACAATAAGAAGAATAAACTATAAAAAATTATATAATTTTTGGGACTGAGGTATGATAACACATAATGGCCCCACCATTTATAAAGTACTAATGGGGATGATCTCGATGTGAGATTTGACAATACTATTATATATAATTACATGATGCTGTGTGGCCATAAGAGTCCCCATTTTCTCAGTATGATTGACTACAAAACCAAAGTATTCTCAATCCCACCTGTATTATGTCATTTTCAAGTAAAGCATTATTATTTAAATTATACATGATTTGTGACGCATTTATACCTATACAAGTGATTAGATTATAATAATAATGGTAATATCTTTTTTTTTTCTCCACCTTTCGCCAAACTCCTTGATTGGGGGTGGCTATTACTATTTCCAGCTGATTACCGTCTGCCTTCGGGTGAAGTTCTTTATTTGACTCTAAGCTCTCAAATACATGAGATCCCTTTATGCCTCTCAATTCCTTTTCAGTGGGTATTTCTACTTTCTATTGCTCTGGTACTATGATTTCTGTTGATTTAGTACCCTTTTGGCTAAGATCCATTGTTCTTACCGATCCCCATCCTGCCATTTGATTGGTTGCTAGGTTGAGTCTGTGCTTCTGTATTTGGATTATTTTCCTTAGGTTCTTCTTTTTAGTCTTCTGAAAAGAAAGGAAATTGCCACCCCCTTGGCTTAGGGGCCTACCTCTTTTTCTTTTTTGGGGTCTTTTTTACTTGAGGGCAGGAATTCTGCAAATTCCATGCTTGAAAAAAAGTTTGACATTTGAATGTCGTATTCTCGTAATCTAACACCTATGTCCACTAGAGTTTTTCATGTTTGAGAAGAAGGTGATTGGGAAGACCTTTTCTAACGTCGATATCTACACTTATCCTAGAAAATGTAAAGATACATTTTGATGTTCTGCCTAGATCTGTTTTTTTGTACTTTCCTAAAGTAATTTTTATATCCTTTAAGACTTGATGGTGCAAAAAGGGAAGGGTTAGGTTTGGAAACCTCACCCAAATCGATGTCATTGTTACCACCATACTTGTAGCATCAAACTATGACGACCACAGGGTATGAAAAAGCCCTAATCTACCCCAAAACCACGAACCTTTGTTTAGAACTTTTTCCATATCCTGCACGGTGTGAAATTTTACTATAAAGAAGACTTTATAACATAAATAAAGATAACATTTTTTGTGTCTACGAAGAGAATACCCAATCATATAAGTCTTCAGGTTTCAGCCAGAAAACATTAAACTGGCGTATTAATGCTTTAGTTTGTAGATCAGAAAAGCATGATTTTACCTCTAGGGTTTTTATGTCCATATCTGGTACCTTGTCCATTTGCTCGACAATGTAAGGTCATGATAGTTTTTAGATATGAACAACTGGAGTTGTAGTCTTCCCTTTCAGTGCATCCTTGTATGAGATTGATCCATTAGGGTTTCTAGGATTATATTTGAGTTTCTAAAATTTGTAGATCCCCCCCATAACCTTAGATTTAATATTATGATAATATCCTTTTCCATGCCATAATCTTTCAGTTGGATGGAGTCTCAAAGCAGTTTTCCTTTGTATAACAAAACTTAGAGTGTTTTTGGTATTACCAAGTCATTTTGGATGCTTTTCTTCAGTTGTTTCACTAGATCCATGCCCCAAATTCATCAAATCATTGCAATTCCCATTTAAATTCTTGATGAATATTTGGTATTTTTATTTTTCTATATGTCTTTTTTCTAGATCTAGATATAAAAGATAGAAAGGAGACCCATACAAGGGGATATTTGGAGATATGAACTGAGATTTATCAATAACGAAGGCTTGTTATAGACATTTTTGGGCACTTCAACCCCAAGCATAAATGTCCATAAACTGAGGGCTCCTAAGTCCCTAAAAGTGTTGCTTCACTTCCTAAAGGAACAAGGTCAATTGATTACATCATCTCCTAGAAGTTCTCCACTAAAAACTACTCATAAATGGTCAAAACTGGACCATACTGAAAACCCAGTGCAGAGGGTGCGATGCATGTCACCTTCCCAGTGTACAAGGTGCGATGCATACTGAATTGCTCCTCTGTTGGGTGCGATGGTCGGGAATGGACAAATGGCAGGGACAAAATGCGAGGTGGAAGATCATGGAATCTTCCAGAAGCTTCCCCTCTGACACTTGCCTCTCTGTTTCGACCAAGGATGAGTAAGAGATCATCATTCTCCAAGTGGAAGTAGGAACTATCAGAGAGAGGACACTAATCAAGATCCCAGAATATGACTCACCTCTCTGTAATCATCTATATATGGATCCCTCATCACAGAGATCCAGAGGCTGGAATTTTGTATCTTATAGAGAAGTGGTGTTGGTTTTCTGGTGTACATTCATAGTGTTGGGTGATCTAAGCTTTGCTTGAGGTGAAGAAGGGCTTCCTAGCTGGAGGATGATGCTGGGTCAGAGCACATGGTTGTAATCCTCTTGCTACTTTTCATCTTAATAAAGCTATTCTTTGTTTCCTTCCATATTCTTGTGTACTTGTTTATATATGCATTTATATGGTTAATACACATCTGATCCTATATTATTTATGAATTTAGATCCTTGTTTCTTCAATAGTAGTATGTTGCTGTGATTCCACAGGTTCTTTTTGAAGCTGGCAGACAAGAAGAAGCGGCGAAGTCTATCAAGAAGGAGAGGAAAGTCAAATGCAGACTCAGGTTGGTCTTCCTTGGTTCTCCTCTTGTCTATTTTCATAAAAGAAAACAATAGTAGACTTTGATTGTTTGTTTCTAAGATAGCCACCCATCTTAGTGGGAATAGCAGCTTCCGAGTGGACGCTATTCCCGTTAACAAAATGGCGACTTCGCTGGGGAGCGACTAGATTACTTGCTAGCCTATCTATCCTTGTTTCTTTTATAAACTTATAGACGGAGCCTGAAGTCAAGCCAGCTAACCTTCGAACTGCATTTGTTATACAAATGCAAAGTAGATCAATGCTGCTTCAGTCTATCTTTGAGTTTTGTTTATGAATTAAACAATAGATCTGCAAGCAATCTAATTGCCCTAAGTGGTGGCTTCAGTAACCTCTTTAGATCACCCCTATGTTTTACATACACTGATCTTTACTTACTCGGCCTAAACACCTGAACTAGATTGCAAACTGTGAGTGAAAACCTGTTTGAAGTCTCGTACTGCTACCATAGCACCCTACCTTCAAGGAAGTCTGTATGCATCGCACTTCCCGAGTGTAGTAGGTGTGCTGCATACTGATTTCACTGTGTAACAGGTGCCATGGTTAGGGAGGGTTAACTTTACCCTCAGACTGTGGTTTTTTCTCAATGTTTTCAGTCCTATTCAGGAGTTTTGCTGTCCGTAGTCCGTGTACTTCTGTGAAAACCCCCCTTCTCTTGCATTATTCCGCCTCCTTAGTACAAAGAACTATAAATGTTTTTATGTATTGTGTGTCATTTTTAGTTCTCTTTTGCAAAAAAGTAGCATAGTCGAACTTTCGTCTCTATATTTGAAAGTGTCGTAGCTGTCGTTTTCAGTTTTAGGAAACAATCCCATTGTTCTTGATAGTCGATTATACAGTTACTATTGCATAGGATTTGAATTAGTAGTTTTAAAGTGTCGAAAAGAAATTTTCATTTCAAAATTGCAAAGTGTCTCTCTTGCTTTCACTTCATTTTGAAAAAAGAATTTTGTTGAGTACTGTCGCTTTAAAGGTAATTCAATTTGCACATATCTTTCTTAACATCATTCACATTAAGAAGGCCGAAAAACAAATACATGCATGTGCATTTGCATTTTGATTGCTTGGCTTGATTTAGGACTGTGAATTTAGCATGTGCCCTGTGCTCTGTGAAGAAAAACTTTCTTCCCTTAGTAGCTAGGATTTTCATTGCTGAAAGAAGAGTAAACGTCTGTTTATCATCTTAGACTGCATTTTAGGAATTATATACACATCAGGTGGTGAGCCTGAAAGGCAAATTGTTAAGCAAGATCAACTTAAAAAAAATTCAATGAATCTAACAACGCTTTGGAACTTAACGCACAACATCTAGAGGTCTAGGCTAGAGACGTATTCCGGCGTCATAAAAGCTGGTAACTATTGCTTTTAGTGTTGGTTGGGTTATTCCTCCACTCTGAGACGGGAAGTGCCAGTACGGACTTGTGCTCCCACGTACCATCGATTATATATTGGGAGACCACAATAGGATACATCCTTTATCCTTAGGAAGCCGTGTCTGCCGTCCTATCGATCGCAATGCACCGAACACAACATTCGGGAAGATTGACTGTCGTACCATAAAAATTATTCTGCAGTTTTGCGATTGGTTTTGTAATCCTCTCTACCTAGATCTCCAGAGAAGTCCTTTTTGCTCATTTTCAGACTCCTTAAAGGAAAAGATCCTCTAAGCACTTGTCACTTCAGGCTCAATAAAAATCGAAGGCAACTAGAGTCATCTTTTGTTTTTTCTCGACTCTTTAAAATTGAAAAAACAAGTTGTGTCAAAGCGTCTAAAAATTTATTTTAAATCGAAATAACATCACAAATTCCCTCGTTGATCTTCAGGTTGAGAAAATGGAGTCTACCAACCAAGAATTTCCCCTTGAAGGAAATCCTAGTCCCTTCTCCTCTTGGGGAGATGTTGGTCCGCCCCATATGGCCACTTTGTCACTTCCAGGATTGACAATTGGTTTGCCTGTGTGGCTCTTCTCTACCTCTGCCGTTTAGAATCCCGTAATTCCTGAACAGTCAAATCAGCAACTGGACGACACTAGAGTTACCTCCCAACCTTCTACTTCATCTGATTCTCCCTCTCCTCCTTCCTCTTCGCTTGATAAAGCCGATAAAGCTAAAATCAAGTAACTGAGAAAGAAGAAGAAGCAGAAAGAGAAAAAAGAAAAGAAGAAAAAGGAACCAAAATCGAAAGGGGGCAACCAAGCATCGTCTAGCGAAAATTCTCACACCGCACCGTCGAAACCTAAATCTCCTTGTGTCATTTGCAATGGAGAACACTATCACCGAGATTGTCCCTCCATCCCTCAAATCTTAAGGGAATGGTCTCCTTGTTTGCACAATCCAGTAGCGTCAACCTCTGGCGATCATGTTGAATGCTCACCATCAACCAGTGAAAGTGAAGCACATGGACAGAAAAGGAATCCCAAATTTCCTTGTAATTTGTGTGAAGGCAATCACGCCGTCCACCGTTGTCCCTTCCTTGACGAGGCTAAAAGAGTTTTGGATGATCATCCAGTTTCACCGCTACGACTTCCTCCTGGATATAAAAAACTCTTGCGAAGTCCTCCACCGGTTGAAAATTTGGCTGGCCTGTCATTGTGGTCGGCCGAAGCGTCTATCATTGAAAATGATCCCTCTAAATCCATACCAAACGAAAGTCAAAGGGTCGATACGGCAGTTGACCCGGTCTTGCCTTCAGAGTGTTCATCTTTGAAAGATACCGTCACTGAAGAGAAAGAGAACGACACCGTTCAAATTCTTTTCATCAACACAGACTTCGATGAACTTGGGGGCAGTCCTCCCATTCCTTTATCGCAATAAGGAAGTTCATCAGAGTCATATCCGGCCGTCTATTCGGTCCCACCACCAACCAGCCTAGTCATTTCCTTCGACTAGAATCTACTAGGCAGACCCCATTTACCAGCTAGTGTACCATTCAGAATCGTTGTACAAGCTTACAGAATGGTCATGGTTAGTACCATCATCGATGAAGGGGCTTCTGTGAGTATCCTTTCCTCAACTACTTGGAAAGCGCTTGGTTGGCCATCGCTTTTCCCTGAAATGAGAAATCTGACAGACTTCGATAAAGGAACCAGTCGACCTTTAGGGATCCTTCCAAATGTGCCCATTACTTTGAGAAGGAAAAATGTTCACATGAACGTTGTGGTAGTTCAAGGACCTTTAGATTATAATCTACTCCTTGGACGCGACTATATTTATTGCATGGGAGCCATCGTCTCCTCACTCTTTAGAGTAATGTGCTTTCTGCACGAAGGTAGAATGGTCAACCTTGTAGACCAAATGTCATTCCCCGATTCACACATTGCAAATAGTCAAATGCCATCCCTAAATGGTCTTTTCACGCAAGAAATGTCTCATCGGTCTCCAGTCCGTCCACCTGATGAGCGCGAGTGATTCAGGAAGATGTGACTGAAACCCAGGGGGCATGCACCCTGGTCTGTTTCGGCAGGAAAACCTTGTGTATAGAGTAGATTTCCGTGAGGGATATATGACTAGTCTGATCAACCTGTCCTTACAGGAAAATGGGATCAGGCTGGAATAAGATACCTTCGTTAAAGTTATGTGAGTGGAGTATCTCTACGCCACTCCTCTTTGTCTATTTCGGTAGACATCACCAAGGGAGCTTTCTGTCTGCTACGTGGATGGAAATTTCATGGTAACCTGGGAATTTTTCCCTATACTTGGGGGCATGCAAACCTTTCCGCATGCAAGCGAAGAGAGGCTACTTATTTTTTAAATTTGTAGGACCTCTAACCCTTTAAACCCATAAGGCTAGTTGTTTCCTAACTTTCATAAAGAAAGGGTCAGTGACAAATCTTGAGAGATGTAAGCCACTTCAAAATAGCATCTCGAATGATACATTCTTATCATACGACTGGCGAGAAATGTTGTCGCAGAGTTCAAGCTTGTTAAAAAATAAACCCTCCACGAGCAGTTTTAGTGCATAGTTCAAGCTCGTTAAAAAATAAACATAAGTCATGATCAAATGTTTCCCCCAGCGTTTAAGCTCATTAAAAAATGAACCGGTAAATAACCATTGTGAATGCATTATCGCCATCTTTTGAGCCTTGGTCGTGTTCTCACCATCACCTGCACTCCGTTTTCAGCCGATCATTCACCCCCATATGATTGTTTACCCCTTCGAGGAACATCTGCGAAGAGTGATTCTATTAGCCATCGTTGTGACACTGCCATGATTAGAAAATTCCAAATCTTACCTGGAATCAGCTGCTACCCGAAACCATCACTCGTTCCTCGAAAACGAGCCTTCTTTAAGATCTTTTCACCTGACTCGTAAAATATGAAAAGATTTTCGAGCGATTGGCCTCTTCGGCCCGTTAAAGTCATCGGAAGTGCTATCCCTCCTCTAGATTTTAATCTTTTTGGACTTGAGGGGTTATTACACAAAAAGGTTGAGCGCTTGTCTTGTTCGGCTTGTTAAAACTATCAAAAATTCATCCCTTTTGTATTATTTTACACTTTTTCGGACTTA
>APFE030307111.1:52997-92393 GCA_000404065.3 Pinus taeda
ATTCCGATGGTGAGGGATTCTCTAAGAGCTCATATTAACATAGAGGCTAGTCATATAGCTAAGATACTTCATAGAGCTAAGGCTAAGTCTATGGCAAGTGTCAAGGTAGGGGCCCAAAATATTCGTATTTAGATTGAGCAATTAGTAGTAAGCAAGGAACCTACAACCATAGAGAGAAAAGGTGCCTATATTAAGGAGATCAATTTTGTAGAGCCAGTCATTCAAATTCGTTCACCGACGATACTGGAGTTATGTCTACAACTGATACTGGATTTATGTTTACGGATGGATCAGACCCACAACACTGAGTGACATTGGATTTCTTTCTATGTCTTCGAGGAAGCCCAAAAGCAGATGATACACAAAGAGAAAGAACAAGCAAAAACAAGAACAAGACCTTGATAAAGCCCAAAGGCAGACAAAAGGGATACATATGTACCTGAGACTAAGCACAATGAAATGCCAACTCGCTGCTAAAAACTGGTGGTCATCATCTGTCAAGTGAGGACAGTCAAGAATCAATATCTTTCCAGCTAGTCATACCCAAACCCAAAGTCTGAGCGGGTAATGAAAGAATGAAGGAAGGTTCGGAGGGTCTTGCGCTTCCGAGTGCAAGGAATTAAGCCCAAAGGTCTAGCTCATATGGCCCTTCGGGAAAGAAAATAAAATCAATAAAAGAATTGTGTCAAAGTATAGAAAAGAATCAGTGGAAGACGGTGGGTAACCAAGGTCTTTCCCTGGTCCCTCCTCTGGGATGAAGCTAAAGCGCCTTCTTTATTGTTTGGCTTGACCGAACTGTTCTATTCATTGCTGGCTTAGCTCATTCCGTTTAGCTTCAAAAGACTGGCTTGACTAGTTCAACAACCGACTCACTTGATTGGTTACTTGCAAAAGGAAGTTGCACTCCTGACTCAACCGATTGACTGGACTCTTATATTCGTTACTGACTTAACCCTTCGCCCTTTAGCTTCAACCGTAGCTGTCATACCCGAATTCTTCTTGTTTTTCCAATGATGTCTTTCTAGCCATAGAAAGTATCAAATCACGGAATACCTCCCCAATAATACCTACTGCAGCTAAGGCACCCAACATTGTTGCAGCTCTAGGGACAGCTCCCTCGTTACTTGACTTCGCTCTTGACACAGCTACCGACTTAATTGGTTGTATTAATTACTGTGATTTTGCTTTCAGACGCAAACAACAGACTGAATGGTTTGGCTGTTCTATTCATTACTGGTCATATTCACCTTTCAATGGCGGGGTACTCGTTATTCATTAATGCCAATGCGCGCTTTAGCCTGAAAACAAGGGGCTATTCATTCATATTCATATGAAAATGCATTCAGGAGCGGTTATTGGGGTTATATTCGTACATTCCATCCATTCCAGGCATTACGGACCGCAAGCAACAGCAACAGACAGCTTCACTTAGGAGATAACCCGGAAAGGCATCTTAAAAAGCCTTAATAAAGACCGAGGGGGAGACACAAGGAAGAAGAAGAAGGCGCTACCCTCACTCGCCCTCCCCGGCTCGCTTCAGTACACTCACTCAACAGAAGAAAAAGGGAGCTACTGTAACTACTAAAGAAAGGAGCCCTTACAACAATGGGAAGACAGAGAAAGGAACTGAAAGAAAGAGGCGCAAAGGAATAGACAAAGGAAAAGCCACTTCTTCCTTAGGGCTTACTCACGCTTAAAGAACCGACTTCAAGAACTATAAGGAAACACGGGGAGCACCCAAGGATTACAGGGGGGGAAGAAGAGAAGTGGAATGGAAGGGGTTGGATTAGTAGAATAGCTAAAGGCCTTCAAGCGGCTAACGACTCGGGACTGATTCACTAATAGGACTTGCTCTTGGGCTGCTACCTCAGGACTTGCTCTAACCAGAGGTGCTGGCTATAAGACTTCGGCCCCTTAGCTGCTACCAGAACTCCTAGCTACCTTGACTTACTATGTCACCTTGACTTCCTCCGTACGGAACTCGTTGAGTTGCCGAAGAAGGATGAGGAGAGGGAAACGGCAACAACTTATACATGACAGGGTATACCAGGAGCCTTTAAGAAGACCCTACTTACTGATCCTCTTTAAACAGAGACTTCAAAAGCAGAGTGGGAGTGCCGATGAACTCAACTTGGGAGTAGTAGAAGTATGTTCAGTCAAAATAAGAGAAGTGAGTCGCGAAGGAGACAAGCTACCTTGTTGTATTGGTTACTGAAACCTTCAACCTTCATTAGCTAACTCGTTACTGGCTTGCCTAGCCGCAGCTCCCTTTACTGAATCTTATAAGACACTGGTAGGCCTTAGGGAGGGAAGAAAAAAGAGGGCGAAGGAAGGAACAGGTGTATTAGGAGTTACTTGCTAAGACCTTCAGCGTATAGAGAACGGAGTGAGGAAGACTCCTTACTTGGCTAGCCCTCCCTTAGGGAGCTACCTTAACTCGACCTGAAACAGCTCTAGCTCAAGGGGCAACTCCAACTTCACTGACTCTATCCTAACCTTAAGAAGCAAAGGGCGAAAGAAGGAATAGAAGAGTAGACAAAGAAGGAAGGGATCGTATCATTCAATTCATCATTATGCGTTGTCCCGGGGGAGCACCCCCGTGCAACCCCCCTGAAGGCACGGACTCTAAGAAAACCTTGAGGAAGACCCCATGGAGGAGGAAAGAAGAAAAGAGGTACGTTAAGTGACTTTTTAGTTACTTATTTGAGAGGGGCCACCCAATAAGTAAAATTGAAACGACACTCGCTCGAAGGCTTTATGGCTCATTGCTCGAAGGAACAGAGACTTACCCAAGAGTTAAGGGCAATCTATCATGAGTGGTATTAAAACGCAGATTGGCACTATGAAAGTTGGTCATACAATCGAGGTAACAGATGGGGCAGGGCCCTTCGGTAAGCTGCAACAGATGAATGACTCTTAGAAAGAATTCAGTATTCAACACTCACTCGCTCGCTTTCGGAACAATCACTTCATTGATTGGATACTTCCTTACTTGACAGGGGATGGAGATAGGATCAAGAGAATAGCTGACAGAGCTCAGAGCTCAGAAGCACGTGATAACTTAGCAGATACTTGGACATTTGGTAATGGGACATTACAGTCATTACACTTAGTGAGCGGACGAGCTACTGCCCTTGGTTCGGAAACAGACGCTGCGCGAGGCACACACTTCAACAGAAAACGAATGATTCAACGGATACGCAATCGAACGTCAGTGAGACATAAGGGGGGAGAAAGCAATAAGAGAAGAACGCCAATCCCTCAACCACCTCGGAGCGATTCAGGGATACATTAACAATCGAAAAAGAAATCGTTTGGGGAGCAGGAAGGCATGACTGAGGCCTTGCAGCAGTTAAAAGGAAAGCAAACAACCAGGAAACCCACAATAATAGGAGCAGCATTTCCTCTCCTTATCAGTCGGCCCCTGTCGGGTCCTTGCACTAGGAAGCGGCAATCCCCTCCGGGACCTTCTCCCTTAACATGAATTTGAGGCATAGAGAGACTATGGTGGGTTGGCATAAACTTGTGTGGTTCAAAAACTGAATCCCTCGTCATGCTATCATTCTTTGGATGGCTATCCGGGGGAAGCTATACACACAGGACAAACTAGTCAGCATGGGTATTGGTATTATTCAGATTAACCGATGTTTATTATGCAAGGAAGAAGAGGAAACCCTTGACCATCTGTTCTCCTCTTGCCCATTTACGGCTCGTATTTGGTCACTCTTGTGCGATAGGTGTGCGCTCCCACGTTCACATCGGAAATGGGAGACAAATGTGGAATGGCTATCTCGAAACTTCAGTGATAAATCATTGTTGTCCCTGATAGTTAGATTGATGTTCGTGGCATTTGTTTACTCCTTATGGAAGGAGAGGAAGATGAGGATGCAAAGTGGTAAAACTAGGAGGTTAGTTCAAATTGACTTGGAAATTCTGGAGTATGTCAGAACTAGGACCATTTACCTGCGGAATTTTCCAAGGTCATCTGCGAATATCAGGCTGGTAGAAGCCAGGGGCCTTACTGACAACATCTGTAGCTAACCTTGTTTGTTGTCACAGCTTGGTTTGTTTGTGTGGTACTGCTGGATTTGTTCATCTGTCTGGGTTTGCTTGGTTGGATGGGTTGCTTCGCTGGGGGTGTTCTGAAGGTTATGGAGCTTGCTGCACTGGGAATATCTGTTTGACTATTGCTGTATGAATAGAGTGTTGTTGAGATCCAAAGGGTGTTAACAAACTTTATTTCATAATTAGTGCATCTATCTTGAGTTTCCCAATAGCCATTTAAAGACGTTAACAAACTTTATTTCATAATGAGTGCAATTGCCGTTTACACAAATTTTATTTCAGAACAAGCGCAATTTCTGTTTACGCACTAAAAGCACGCGTACAGGGAAAAAAATTGTGTGTTTTATATTATAGTTAAAACAATACATATATGATGGACAAAAAGTTTTCATAAATATCCACAGTTTGATTATATGGAGGAGTAACTACTCCGCCTACAAACCTCTGAACTATATGCTAATACATAACGAAGACTTTGTATCTATATTTGCTCTACCCTATCCACAATATATTACATATTCCCACTATATATTACATATTCCCACTATAGGAATCTGGAAGACTAAAATGCATCTCCAATCATTACCATGTTCCACATATAGCTACATTGAACTAGATTTTCTTCTGTTTTTTCTATACAAAACCAAATACAAAAATTATACAAAACTTTAACAAAAAAGATAAAAAGATTTTCAAAAACTTATCTGCGTTGATGTTCTTCTTTTTATGATGATCTTCAGTACTCTATCTCGATAGCTTGACATTTTCTACTTCTGTCTCATTTGATCCTCTCGGTAGCTTGACATTTTCTACTTCTGTCTCATTTGATCCTGTTTTTATTAGGATATGCATACCTTCATCTGTGGCTAGTAATCATTTCTTTGACATTTTCATCAGCGATTTTGCTGTGTGCCCTGCTAATGTGCTGAATGGAAGGTTGATGAAGAGTATTCCATAGGCTTTGCATATGCCCCAGCCAGCCTTGTAGGGAAATTTGCTGGATGTTATTCTTCCCCATAATATGGTTTATCATACATTTGGAATCCCCATAAATTTGCATTTGAGGGATATCCAAAAATTTGATAAACCATAGTAATCGCCATAAAGCTATTGCTTCTACTTTCATACTTGTTCCCTCTTCCACATTCCAGTGAATCCAGAACCCTTGTTCCTCTGATAGCTTTATCCAAATTCAGCACCTATATCTCCCTCCTTGTGCTGCCCCATCAAAAAACTCAGCAGGTATAGTTAGTAATACTGGCCATGAATTTCTAATTACCCAATATTAACAAGCACGTATAGTTGGTAGTATTGGTCATAGTTAAAGTTCAAAATAAGTTGCATTTCAACCATATAAACTAAGTTTGTTATGAAAATTTGAATTATTGTAATTTTGAATTTCTAAATACATTTAGAATTTAATTATATGAAAATTTGAATTATTGTAATTTTGAATATGTCTAAATATATATAATTTTAATATATTTAAGAGACTTGTTTTGGTGAATATAATAGTAAACTGAAATTTTTTGTGTGAAATAATTATTTTTTTTTTTTTTTTAATATTTTTTTTTTAAATTTATAAATTATGATATTGAAATTGTGTTAATTAAAAAAGATTATGTCAATTTCTCGAGAGGTTATTTTTTTAAGAATAAGTGTCTACTATAATAATTAATATTAATTTTTTTCCATAAACATTCGGGGTTTTGGGGACTGCTCCAAACTGTTGGGATTAAGCACATAATTCAGGAAACTCGCCCTTTCATTGTATTAATTCAGGAAACTTTGGTTGACTCCTCTCGGGCCATTGAATATTTTAGGCTAGTTTTCCCATTGTGACACATTGTAGCGGTTGGATCATCTGGCACTTTGAGAAGCGCCATTTCTCTCTGGGATCCTGGTCGGGCACATTTTCTTGCATATGATATTTTCTCTGGTATTCTTCTTTCTGGATATATTAGGGGAACTCCAGGCCGCATACACATTCTCAACATGTATGCCCCTTGCCTTGATCGATTACAATTTTGGGAGAGAATCAATAGATCCAACATTCTGAAGATTAAGGGCCTCATTCAGGCTAGGGACCTTAATTCCACTCTCATGGCGCAGGAATCATGGGGATATCACAGCAGGATCGATCCTTTGGCTGACATGTTATATAATCTCTTTACGGAGTTCCATCTGGTTGACATATGCCCATGCCCTCTTGCTCAGAGATGGAACAACAAAGAGAGCTGGAGAAGGATACATTGGAAAAAGACTCGATAGGTTCCTGGTTCATGAGGATTTGATTTAAGGGTTGGGATATCTTCAGTCTTCTGTTCACACGTCTTATATTTCATATCACACCCCCATATTACTCAAATGGAAGATGGAGAGCATCTGAAAGGGGATACCGTTTAAATTCAATAAAGTTTGGCTGGAGGACTCAGAATATAATGACCTTATTCGCACACTTCGGTCTGATTTGTCTGACCACTGCTAAGGCTCGGCTATGAAACCTCTGGTTTATAAGCTAAATATAATCAAATCTAGGACTATATCTTGGGAGAGGACCAAGAACAGATAATAGCGGAGTTGAAGCAGATCTCTCAGAATATATCTGAACTTGGCATGTCATTGGAACAAAATATCCCAACACAACAGGATGCAGACAAGCTGCAGGGCCTAGAAGAAAGAAAAAAGGAGATATTGCACATACAGGACATCACTCGGCGACTTAAAAGAAGAGCTACGTGGATCCGGGAAGGTGACATTAATACCAAGTTCCTCCACAAATATGCCTCCCACCGGAAAAATTGCAATACAATATGGTAGATTGAAACTCCCGAGGGTCACATTAAAAACACTACAAGGATATCAAAGAGAAGCGGTTAAATTCTTCGAACGTTTCTATCACGCCAGGGAAGATGTTCAATTCGTTGACCAAGAATGGGCCCTGAATCAGTGCTCCATTATGTTTGACAATGCCACAAATGAGGAACTATACAGTCTGGTTTCTCTGAAGGAGATTGAACTAACATTGGGATCTTTCGCAAAGGACAAAATTCCAGGTCATGACGGATGGACTATGGAATTCGTCATACACTTCTTTGATCTGTTGGGCAGTTGCCTTCTGAGAATTATTGAAGAGGCTAGACTTAGAGGAAGGAAGGATCACGGGAACTATAAATTCAACCTTTCTAGCTCTCATTCCGAATAACTCGTCTCCTAAAACATTCTGGGAATTCAGGCCCATTTCTCTGGGAATTCAGGCCCATTTCTCTCTGCAACATACTTTACATAGTCATCTCAAAGGTTATTGCCAGACATATAAAATGGTCTTATTCAATCACATTTCCAGAGAACAGTTTGGTTTCCTTAACAATCGCCAGATTCATGACACGATCGCAGTGGCATGGGAGTCCATACGTTCTATCCATTCAAAGAAAAAGGAAGTTGTGGTTATGAAAATTGATTTACACAGAGCTTTTGATAGTGTTCATTTGTCATACATAAGATTCGTATTATACAAGGTGGGACTCAGAAAGCATAACATGGAATGGATTATGGCTTGCATTTCCTGGGCATGCTTTGTAGGGATTATCAACGGACTCCCAACACATTTTTTCAAAGCGGGACGTGGCCCTAGACAGGGATATTCCCTATCCCCATTAATTTTTCTTCTAATCATGGATGGTATCAGTCTTAAAAGAAAAGAAGCTCAGTCATGTAGTATTTTCCAAGGAATCTAGATTACTAGCATACTCAATATCACGCACTTGTTATTTGTCGATGACATTTTAACATTGGGCATTATATCAAGGTCACAATGGGATGCACTGTACTATATATTTTCCAGATATGGAGTTGCTTTTGGACTCCAAACTAATGGCAGAAAATCTACTTTATACTTCTATGATGGGGACATGGCAGATATCAATGAGAACACATATAACTAAGAATGAGAAATCAATCACACATAACACAGAAGAAATAACCCAGGGAAAGCCTCAGCGTAAAACCCTAATCTCTATATTATTATACAAGTGGAAATCTTGTTTAAGTTACAAAAAGAATCAGCGCTCAAGCTATCCTGCTCTCTCTGCAATCAAACAATACAACTCACAAACTCAATAGACACAATATATGTCCTCCTCAAGCCCTCCAAGCCTCCTATTTCCTTGCACAGTTTTTCGTGGGGTCCAGTGATGCCACAAGTGTGGATTGACCTCATCACACTCACAAAACCTGAAGAAGTAACTGCGCAATCCTCAAAAAAAGAATTCCTTCATGCAAGAGATATTCACAATGGAATATTCTAGAAACTGATAGTACATTGTCCCTCCATCTGATCTCAACTAGGTCTTTGTCTGAACTGACATGCATGAGTTATTTATGAGAGAATATTCAGTTATCTGAAGTGCAGCAGTTACATGCATGTATGCATTAACTAACTGAACTCACAAATAATTCAACAAACTGTTTGAATTAATCTAACTGAACTTGACTCAGTTAACTGAGCCAACTAATTATAACTCAATATTACAACTCATCCTTATCTCTTTAACTGATGGATAAATTCCTCAATTAATGGAGAAACTGTTGCATGTCCCCACATAGACTTCATGTTTGATTTTCTACAACTAATTAACTCATGGTGAATTAATTAATTATTTTACAAATAGCTGCTAAGATCAAATTCAAATTTTTACTTCTCTATTTTAGTTCAGGGACTCACTAAAATAGGAAGGTATCTCGAAATTCTATTTATAGCAATACAAAATTTAGCACTTCTATATTTAGCATCTCTTGTTGCTATTTTAAACACTCCCTCTTAATGAGAAAGGGATTATCATTAACCCCAATCCTGTCTCTGTGGAACTCAAACTTGAATTTTGATAATGCGTTCATCAAAATATCTGCATCTTGTTCTTCGGTCGAAACATACAACAACAACATGATCCTGTTGACCACACAGTCTTGAAGATGGTGATACCGGATATCTATGTGCTTGGACCTGTCAGGAAAAACTAGATTCTCATAGAGTTTGAGACAACTTTGGTTATCGCAGTAGATCATTGTAGGATCCATCCTTTGACCAAACAATTGCACTAGAATCTTCCACATCCAAATGGCCTCACATGCAGCCTGACTAGCAGCCATGTATTCAACCTCTGCTGAGCTAAGTGCAATTGATCTCTGTTTCCTGCTGTACCAGGAAACTGCAGCGGAATCAAGGTTGAAGATTCCTCCAAAAGTGCTCTTCTGGTCTGATGGACTCCCTGCCCAATCCGCATCTGTGAAGCCCTGAAGCTTCACTCCCTCTGTCCATTTGTACCACAATCTGAACTAAGATGTGCCTCTGAGGTATCTCAGCACATGTTGTACTGCCTTCCAAAATAGCTTGGTAGGCTGAACCATAGCTTGACTCAGCTGGTTCACCGCAAATCATAAGTTGGGTCGTGTGTTCACCAGATACATAAGTGAACCCACCAATTGCAGATAAACAGTAGCAGCTACTACCTCACCTGAAGTAGCATCCTCCTTCCTCCAGTTCCCAATTAGAGGAGTCTACATGGGCTTGCACTTCTCCATGTGGAAGCGCTTGAGTATCTCATTGGCATACTTGCCTTAAGACACAAATACTTCACCATCTTTCTGCCACACCTCCATGCCTAGAAATTAGTGCATAAGACCCATGTCTTTCATTTCGAACTCTCTTGCAAGGTCCTCCTTGCAAGACTGTATCATCTGATCATCACTTGTCAAAATTAGATTATCGACATAAAGAACAATAATCAATGGTTTACCTTCTACCATGATGTGGTAAAGGTTCACATCTGCTTCACTCTTGGTGAAGCCCAACCTAGTGAAATAGTTGTCAATCCTAGTGTACCAAGCACAGGGTGCTTGCTTCAGCCCATACAAATCCCTCTTGATTCGTCACACATGCGACTCACGATCGAAGGTCTCGAAACCCTTTGTTTGTTCAATGTACACCTCCTCCTCAATCTTCCCATTGAGGAATGTTGTCTTCATGTCCCTCTGGTGGATCTTCCACCCCATCTAAGCTAATAGTGCCAACATCGATATAGTCAATGAGTACCTTGCTATGGGGCAAAAGTCTCATCGTAGTCGATCCCCTCGACTTATGAGAAACCACGGGCAACAAACCTTGCCATATGTTTCTCAACATTAACATCAGCTGCCTGCTTTACTTTGTAGAGCCATCCGGAACTCACCATTGACTTGCCCTGAGGTCTTGGGACAACATCCCACACACTGTTCTGAATGATGGAGTCGTACTCCTCTACCATTGCATCAACCCAAACTGGTTGTTGCGCTGCCTCCTCGAATGAAGAAGGTTTGGTATCTACACACTCCCCAACCAGGGGCATGTACCCAGTGTACCGCTCGAGCAACCTCCTTTGTCTACGCTGAGAAGATGGGTATCCCACATTTTCCCGCACATCCAGCGTCAACCTGTCAGCTTCCCTTAAGCGTTTCCGGCCATCTCTAGAAGTCTCAACATGAGTGGATGTCTCCATTCCCTGATCCTCTACATGCAGCTGCTCCACATCAATCTGAGGCTCCTCCTCCTTAGGAACTAAAAATTCCTCCTCTACATGCAACTTGAGCTCCCTCTCAAGTGATAATCGCATGGCTTTCTGCTTGTCAAACTTCAGATCCCTTCGTACCACCGTCCTTTGAGTGGTAGGTAGGTACACCCGATAGTTGTGGGGTATATCCGTGTACCCCACAAGTATTCCCAACTCAGCTGTTGGGTCTAGCTTCTTCCTGGTACCTTTGGTCACATGACAGTAAACTAATGATCCAAAGATTTGGAAGTGACTTACATCAGGTTGCTTCCTGGAAAAGGCCTCTATAGGTGTCTTCATCCCCAGTATACGGTGAGGGCTTCTGTTTTGCAAGTATATTGTTGTATTGCATGCCTCAACCCACAAATGCAGTGGTAGACTTTGGTCATGCAACATCGCTCGAGCTGCTCCCACAATCGATCTGTTCTTCCTTTCGGCCACCCCATTCTGCTGTGGGTTATGGGGTGTCGTCAACTCCCATTTAATACCTTCTGCAGCACATAAGTCTTTAAACTATTGGGAGACATACTCTACACCATTGTAGCTATGCAAGGTTTTTATTTTCTTTCCAGATTCTTTCTGTGCCAAGGATTTAAACTCACAAAACCTCAAGAAGGTCTGATCTTTCTTTTGCATAAAGTAGATCCCGCATCTACGCGAAAAATCATCAATAAAAATAACATAGTACCTTTGTTTAGTGGTGGAGGCTGTAGAGAAAGGTCCATAAACATCTGAGTGAACTCGGTCCAGGATTGCTCCAGCTCTACTGTCTCGATCCGAAAAGGAAGATTTCGCATATTTACCCAAGGTACAACCTTTGCATGTATTCGTCTGCTCAAGTTTTCCCTTGGGTAATCCGGTAGAAATCTGTTGCATGATCTTTAGGGCTCCATGGTGCAGTGGCCCAGTGTTCTATGCCATAGCTCGCCAACATCTTGGCTCTGCACCATCTCAGCTTTGGAACTCAATGTAACAAAGTTGTCTACCTCTAGCTTGTAGAGATTCTTTACTCGAATCCCAATTTTTCTTTGTCTGTCCAGTACCGATATGCCTCAGGAATACATTTCCCTTACTAAAGACTACATCATAGCGTTTATCTTCTAGCATAGTGACAGAAACAAGATCCTTCTTCAGACTTGGTACATACTTTACATCAGTCAAGGTGAGGGTAGCTCCATGCTCCCTCTGAAACAAAACCGTACCTTCACTTGAAACACAGTACTAACCATCATTGCCCATCTCGATCCGCATCTGGAGATCCTCCCCCTCGAAGGTACTGAAAATATTTTTGTCACCTGACATGTGGAATGAAGCTCCATTGTCCAAGTACCACACACATCCTACCTTGGATGAAACCATGCTTGTGATAGGTAAGAAATCCAGCTCAAACTGTGAGGCCAATGCCTCACCATCAAATGCCTTCGAGGAACCCTTCTTGGATTTCTTCTGTGGACAATTTGTAGCATAATGGCCCACTTCACGACAATGAAAGCATTGCACTTTTGATTTGTCAAACTTCTTCCCACCATGGGAAGAACCAGATTTGGGATGGGACGCCTTCCCTTTCCCTTTCCTTGCCTTAGTCGCCAAGGCTAGATTTTCCTCATCATCTTGCTTTGATGGGGATCCATCTCTGGTGCTTCTTCTTATTTTCTCCTGCATCAGATTCAACCAAAGTCGTTCCCAATCTGGCAGTTTTTCTCTTCCATTAACCGAGTCCTGGTAGCTATGCCAGCTCTTAGGAAGACCGAGGAGTGCAAGACTCACCATGTCATCATCAGCGTCGTGATCCCTATACTTCCAAGCTCATCCCTGCAGGTGGTGAACTTGTTCAGATATGTAGAGATTGTGTCGCCCTTTTCACACTTGATTTTTTGAAGCTTGTCTTTCAGTGCCAACTTCCTTTGATCGATGATGTTCTGATATAGATCTTTCAATGTTTTCCACTTTGAAAATAGTGTCTACTTCCCATGGAGACTCGAGACTATGTGGTCTTGAACTCCCTCCAGAAGGATTCTCCTTGCTCTAGCCACACATTTCTTCCATTCCACCAATTGAGTAGCATCAGTCGGCTTGGGGAATTCTTGATCAATGAAGTCCTTTAGACCGTTATCCTCTAACACTGCTTCCATGTGATCATTTCAGGCTATATAATTCGAGTTGCCATCAAGGGCATACTCAAGTCTTAAACCACTGAACATCATTGGTGAAATTGAGATGTGATAAGAACTTGATTTCTATATTCAGGAACCTCAAACTTCGAACTTCTTCCATCTTGTATACTATTCTTCGCTTTGATCACCTTTGCTCCGATACCATGTAGAAATTCTCACCGTAGATCAACAGATTATGCAATAGACTAAAGAAAAATACAAGATTTACTTCTACAACAAACTTTGCAGAAGCTTAATCGAATTGAACAAGATCAGTGAGAACACATATAACTGAGAATGAGAAATCGATCACACATAACACAGAAGAAATAACTTGGGGAAAGCCTTAGCCTAAAACCCCAATCTCTGTATTACCATAAAAGTGGAAATCTTGTTCAAGTTACAAAAAGAATCAGCTCTCAAACTATCCTGCTCTCTTTGCAATCAAACAATACATCTCACAAACTGAATAGACACAATATATGTCCTCCTCAAGCCCTCCAAGCCTCATATTTCCTTGTACAATTTTTCTTGGGGTCCAGTGATGCCACATGTGTGAATTGGCTTCATCACACTCACAAAACCTAAAGAAGTAACTGCACAATCCTCAAGGAAAGAATTCATTCTGCATGCAAGAGATATTCACAATGGAATATTCTAGCAACTAATAGTACATTGTCCCTCCATTTGATCTCAACTGGGTCTCTGTCTGAACTGACATGCATGAGTTATTTATGAGAGAATGTTCAGTTATCTGAAGTGCAATAGTGACATGCATGCATGTATTAACTAACTGAACTCACAATTAATTCAACAAATTGTTTGAATTAATCTAACTGGACTGACTCAGTTAACTGAGCCAACTAATTACAACTCATCCTTATCTCTTTAACTGATGGATAAATTTCTCAATTAATGGAGAAGTTGTTGCATGTCCCCACATAGACTTCATGTTTGATTTTCTACAACTAATTAACTCATGGTGAACTGATTAATTATTTTACAAACAGTTGCTAATATCAGATTCGAATATTTACTTTTCTATTTTAGTTCAGGGACTAGCTAAAATAGGAAGGTATCCCGAAATGCTATTTATAGAAGTACTAAATTTATCACTTCTATATTTAGCATTTCTTGTTTCTATTTTCAACATAGATTTCTCTGGTGTGGATTTGAGGCTTCCACTAAATGAATCTTTGCAAATGGACAAACTTAACCATTCCAAAGGAATTTGGTGGATGGGGGTTGTTAGAGCATTATTCTTTTGGAAATTCTCTATGCATAAAATCATTCTAGAGAGATGTAAATGGTAGGGGAGTCTAGCAAGATATCATTCACTCAAAATATTTAATAAACAATTCATTGGAGGATATTTTCAGAAATAATTCCACGCACATGAAATATGGATCAATAATATGAAGGAGCCATATGAAGATACTTCCATGGTGGAGGATGAGAATGGTTTGGGAGTTTGGTGATAAGGGGAATTATGATAGGTTCTCATAACACCAAAGGATTGAACGGCATGCAGGTACTATATGAACATCCTTTGGAAAACATTAATAGACAAGGTATCTTTTTCTTGAGCCAAGCGATCAACAAAATCCAATACAAATGTTCTATTTGGAAGTCAACATCGAAAATGGGCTTGTCTAATCGTTTTGAGAACAATTGGAGAGAATATATTATCCTTCTCAGCCAGATGGGGATATTCCACAACCCCAGGGGAGACAAAATCACTTGGAGCGGGAAGATGCATAATCAGGTGCCCATGGTTGCGGATTCATATAGATACCTCATCTCCCAGCGTCACAATCTCAAGCAAATCTCCTGGTTTTACAAGGTATGGAAACTGAAGATCCCTCTAAAAATCATTATGTTCATCTAGCTAGTATGGAAAAATGAAATATTGACATGGGATAATTTACTCAAGCGGGGCTTTCACAGTCCTAGTATGTGCATTTTTCTTAGAAATTCTTTAGAATCTATAGATCACATTTTCTTCCATTGTTCTTCCACTGCTGAAATTTGGGGGAAGATTGAATATTTGTGGAACATTCCACACTTCTTAGTTTCAAATCTGGAAGAATTAATTACTCAATGGACTGCATACACTGTTGGGGATTCTGAAACTCCTTTATACGCATTTGGGGAGATCTGGAATGCTAGGAATAAACACATATTTGAAGGCATTCCAATTGATACAAACAAAACCTTCTATAAGGTGATCACTTGGGTGGGTCCCTCTCCTTCACCTACACATTCAAATAGGAATATGGTAAAGATTAGATCTTCTCCTACAATCAATCTGCCAACAAGATGGTTCAATGGAGCTTCTCAAAGAAGCATGTGTGGATGTGGAGCAGTTCTCATGCCTGACAACCATACCAGTTACATCCTATACTGGAATGGAGGTTCTGGCACCAATACTAGAGAAAAAACCATGGCTCTTTGGGGCTGCTCTGGTTTGCAAAAGAAAATAAATTGAGCAACATCAATATTTATGGAGACTCACAATGTATTATGGGTCACCATACATTCGATCCACCTCTACTTGCTGGATGGATAAATAGGATACAAAAGTACTGGCCTCCCTTTACCTCCTATTCTATGTAACATGTATTCAAAGAGATCAATGTGGAACCAGACAAGCCCTCAAACGAGGGTCTTCTGGGGCAATATGGGATCATGCATTTCAAACTCATAGTAAATCAACACATTTAAGAAGTCAGAGTGATCAACCTACCATATTGACATTTTCTTAACTTTCTTCTTCCTATTTTTGTATATCATTTTTATAGAGACATACAAACAATTTGATACTTTTGTACTCTTTTTTTCCTATTTTGAATATCTTTATTGAAGAGACAGTCAGTATTTCAGTCCTTTATCTAGATTTTTGCTTGTAGATGTATAAGGTTTACTTGCATCGTCTCTTGGCACTTTGCAGTATTTGACACAATTGTTATGAAGCATGGACACATTTACTCAATTTGTATGTACTGGTCTTCAATATTAATAGAAGCCAACATTTTTTTCCTCTAAAAAAAATAAAATAATAATAATTCTTGCAAATGACAACGAAATTCCTTTATAAACAGAAAATTTCCAGTCAGCCAAGATTAAGTTGAATGTTTAATTTGATTAAGAATTGCTAAATTTATTTACGTTAAAATAGAGAACCTCAAATTGAGAATAAGAACAATACACTTTTAATGGATAGAAAACATTGGAACTACAGTCTGCACTACCATGTTGTTGGCAAAACCTTAGGACCTATTTAAATAAAACAATTAGTATCTAGAGAAACTTTTCACCGATTAGTTTAAACAAGGCATATTCTTGTGGTTTCGTAATTTCAAGAGATGTATACAAAAGGAAAGAAATGGAAAACCATTAACCGTAATTAGAACTTTTGGAAGGACAATTCAACTTCTATAGTAGAGTGATATCCAATAATTATGAATTCATATGTAAGCTAACGTCAGAAAAATTCACTTACACATATTCAACTTCATAAGCATGAATTTAAACTCAATACATGAATAGAATTATTGCGCATATTCATTGAGACATTTCTACAAATGCCTTGGTTATAAATACTAATTCACTTAGCCATTTTTTCAAACAATTTGTAAATATAATTAACTACAACCATTAGGGCATTTTGACAAACAATTTTCAAGAATGCAATCTACAACCATTGAGGAATTTTTTCAAGCACTTCAAAGCCATAAGCCCTTAAGGAAATTTGGCAATAATTAGCTAACATGAATCTAAGATTATTTCTAAACCTATTTAACTCATAAAATTTAGAAATTGAAACTTCAAATGTTGACATATTAAAATAGGGACTAAATCATCCTAATCTTTCACCAAAAACTCGACAACAGACAAACATAATTGGCATCAACAACTTGCAAAGTCGCAATATTTAGATTTAGGTTTTGAAAATTATTTTTTTGACATCAAAGCATGGGTTCCAAGGCCAAATGACACAGATACCCCTTGATGTTGTCTTGAATCATTATGATACCACTTGCGGAGGCAAATATTTAAAATTTCAAAGATACTGACTCTTGGAATCCCATTTACAGATTTTATCAAACATATGGCATGCAAACTTTAATCTACAACCATGCATATTTATTTTTCTATAATAAAAATAATAGCATTACCCATTCAAGTGGAGTTTTCCAAATAGTTGGAAAACATACCCTAAAATCCTTTCTAAAACATGCATCTAATTACCTATTTCAATTAAAATGAAACAAAAACATAACTCATGAAACTTTTACCCAACCCCTTGGCCATTCTTTATTGTAATTACCTTTAGTAGTATTTGTATTTTCTTCCTCAAATCACTAGAATACCAAGGTTAGTACAATAAACTACACCAATAATAATTCCAACATGAGATCTAAACATCCATACATATAAACTACTCTTAGTCTTCATTTTCAAGTAGCCAATAAGCTTTTAGATAACATAAGCTTAAACCCAAAATTACATGCTTACCACAATTTAAATTTCTACAATTATTTATACTAATACTATACTAAAATGTGAAGACAATTAAATTGATACCTGATGATATATTCAACTCCAGTAGCTGAAAATATGATCCATCTCTGATTCCTTAACCAACTTATTTGAACCATCCATTTTACTACCCAACCATATATAGGGAGAACTTCTCACCCTCGAACCCCCCGAGTTTTCATAACTTACAAGCAGTACCAAGGTACAGTAATAGAGAGATAACTCAAACAAGGAAGACAAATTTTCAATATCACTAATGTATAACTCAACTAAGTAAGGCTAAATAAGAACTTAGTTCATGAAATTCTAGAGACATTTCAACAACATCGGGTTACTCTCTAGGTATCTCCCCAAAACCATGGGGTTTGCTTTCTATTTATAGCCTCTTAGTGGGGTGACACATCACCCCTCTCATGAAAAATATATTTCTTTTTAATTTGCAAAATTTCCTATTATTTATCACCCTCCCCTAAGGTGGAATTTTCTCCAATTTTCTTAATTATTTAATTACTTTAATTATCTAATATTCATCACTCCATGTGTCCGTTGTCGATAATTGGTTATTATTGATTTTTCCTAACTAAATAATCTACCTTTTTGCTAAAACAATATTTAACCTAAGAGCCCATTAAAAGTGGGTAAAATTGGAAATAGATTTATTCAAGGATACTCTAAGTTGGCTTACTGGTTGATTTATTCCCACAAGTGGTATTTTTTTCCTAGAGAATAGGGATTCAACACCCCTATTTCATTCCTCTCCAAATTTATTAGGACTACACATTATTTTCCTTGCACCTAGGACTCCATTGCCCGATCCATTCAATAGATCTAAGCCTTCCACATCTTGATCTTTCAAAAATTCAAGACTCTACGCCATAATATTTTTCATAAAACCAAGAATCCACATCTTGATCTTCCATGGATTTAGGACTCCATGCACTAACCTCTATGGCTTCTCATCTATTTTGCTTGAAACTCAACACTTCAACTAGTTGTGAGCTCACATCCATCTGATGGTTCATTGGCAAGGTCTTGTCCCAAGGCCTACACACATTATAATTTTCATAGATTATGATAGAATCTAATGAATTTCATAATGAAATTAGCGTAATCACATTTTACTCATAGGTGTACATGCCTTCCATAGCCATTTTTATTTGAAAAAATGACTTCCACAATCATCTTTGATTTGAGCATCCATGTTGGCAAGTGACCAAGTTCCCTGCCACATCCTTCTCATTACAACATTAAGTATACATAATCATGCAAATTATGCATCATCATTAGAATTATAATCAACGACATGTTCTACACAATGACAATAATCCATAGATATATTTGTCACAGTCTTCGATCATCATTCATGTCATGCATCAATGTAAAAACTAGGATACCAAAAGAGAAACATTGATAATATCCACTTAACCAAAATCAACCTTATACACACAAACATAGATATTATCATAAGTATGCAGCAACCATGTGATCCAAATCAAGTCTATAGCATACAAGCATATACAAAGGTATGACATACATAATCTTTATATCACTCCATCAAAATCATCCTCTCCAGGTGTCACCAAAACTAACCAAGAAGGAACACTACACATGTTCCTTCATTGACTACATATGAGACTATTATGCACCCGGGCCACCTCTAGAATATGACACTCACCATGAACATTATGAACCTACATAATAACATTTTCTTGCACCAATTAAAGGTCTAACATTTGGAAAATAGCCAAAAACAATGACTGAAACTTCTCTAAAGAGTGTAATGGTCAATTTAATTATAGGAACACCAAAACAATGAAAAACAAATGTGTAAACCTCTTGATATTGGACATGTAACTTCTAATATGTTTGTGTTTCCCATAATCCTAGGAATGACAATATCAATTGAAATCATCCCCTTTCTTACCATAAATTTCATTTAATCGATTTCAATTTAAATTTCAACATTGATATTTATCTAAATGGAATATCCATTATATTGACAAACATGAACAACACAAGTAGCATCAACCTGAGACTTGTGAGCCACCACATGTAGAGAAACATTGGTTAATATAATATTGATCAATATATCATTGGATTACTATTTTTTGATGACTAAATTGGCAATGATCATTACTGTATACTTTATGCCCACATTATTCCTCTTGTTCTTAATATTAATTGTCACATATTATATTACAATCAATGTGAAAAAGACAAGTTGTTGATTAGGGGATCTGATTTCTATGTCAATATATATAAAGGAACAGTGATCGACAAAATAAAGTATCAATTGACATTTTACTCATATTATATTATTTGATATTTAAATCAACCATGACAATATTCATGTCCAAGACGTGAATTCCACTAGCTTTATGTTTCTCAAAAGTGTGTGAATGATGATGGATACCATGTAATATTGACTAATAATGTTCCCTTGTTATTTTGTTTAACATAGATATAGATATCCAATACCACTCTCCTATTAATTAGCATTACTAGGATAAGTCGCCATCACTTAGGGTTAATATATGGGTGTGTGGATGTAACACCCCTTGTATTAGCCACTTATTTTGTAATGGTAAATGATGGTTGTGACTATAAAATAATGTATATTTGGTTGGCCTGAAGAATGCGACAGATGGATCCACAATCTAAGGGAGAGTTGTGAGCAGTTTTGCCTAGCATAGTTGAACACCCTCCACTAGAGAGTTGGAAAAGACATGACGGGGTAGAGGAGATGCCCACATTATTCCATGCTTCAATGACATGAAGGGGAAGGGAAGTAGGTAGTCTTGTGGCAGTACCACGAAGATCCTAGAGGAAAAAAAATAATGGCAAGAGAAACATCTGAATGCAAGATAGACAAAGTGAGAAAACTCTAGAGAAAATACAAGGCTGGGCACAATAGTAAGGAGTTGCACACTAGAGAAATTTAGCTCAGATTGATAAGTGCTCATAAGAGAAATTGTGTGATAAGTGCTTGTTGAGATGGATAATAAATCATTTACTGCTTTCCAAGTAAGTTGATAAACCACTCAGGTGCTTGTTATAAGGTTGCTAAACCACTAAGTGCTCACTGAGAAGGTTGATAAACCACTTAGGGCTTGAAGCGGATTAAAAATTTGGTGAACTGTGTGTTGTCATTGTGAACTAGTCTAGCACTCTTCACATCAACAAAAAATCTTAATGTCCCTTAAGATGGGTGAAGTTTTCACCTGGAACGTCTTAGGGAAGATAAATGACAACACAGTTCACCAGAAGCTTTAATCAACATCAATTTATTGACTGTGGAATTATTCACACTAAAAAACACTCAGTTATTACCAAGAAGGTTGATAAACCACTAAGTGCTTGTTGAGAAAGCTGATAAATCACTTAGTGCTTGCCAAGAAGGCTGAAAAACCACTAAGTCCTTGTTGAGAAGGTTGATAAACCACTTAGTGCTTGCCAAGAACGATGATGAACCACTAGGCATGGTAGCAATCCACTAGGGTGCTTGTTGAAAAGGGTTGATAACCCACTAAGAGCTTGTTGAGGAGGTTGATAACCCACTTAGTTCTTGCCAAATAAGTTGATAAACCACCTAAATAGTGAGCAACATGTTCCTACAATGATTTCCTTGAAGAAAAAATGATAAACCACATATAAATTAAACCCATACTCCTAGAGCTAAGCATTACCTAACTGAGAGTGGTTGAAATCCCTAAGAAATAAATCTCTTGGATCGTGGATCTAACTCAAGGGTGGAAAACTACAAGAAATATTGTAGTGAAATTGAACTATGGTTGTGTGGAGAGTTGAAGTCCCAACTTTAGTTCCTAGCCATCTCTAGCCATTCAGAAAAGTGCCATGAAATATGTATATTTGAATGTGAATGAAAACATGACTAGTATGTTATTAGTTTATGTATGGCTTTGTAATGTTCTTGAATGGTCATTGGAAACTGTTATTAGTTTATTTATTAGTTCATCGTATGCTCTTTTGGCTCAGTTGGAATATTAACTTTATGAGGATGATATGAATGTTTCTTGATGTTATATGCAAATGTGATTGGTTGCATGATGACATGCAATTAATTTTCATTACCCGCAATTTCATGGTTAACATGCTTATGGAAGAAAAGGATCTCTATTTTTCTTGATACTATAACATGTTATGTTGATGAAGAGGATGGTTATGTTATGTGTGTTGCATATGGATCTCTAAGTTAATTGATGTAATCATCTATGCCCTTAACTCTATATAATTAACAGGGATGAGGGTTTCCAATGAAAAAGTTGGCCCAAAAATTCCTTGGAATCTCTAAGACTGTGTATCGCAAGCAATAGGCTTGCATTCGACTGACTAAGCCTTTGAATTAATGTATAAAAGAGAGATATGGATTTGGGCATTGTAAACGGAGCACATGGGATGAGAAAATCACCTTCATTTGACGTAAATATTCACATTGCATTGTGCCTCCCTTGTTGAGATGAATGCATTGATCACTTGGGAATGGGTGTTGTAACGGAAGAAAAAGATGAAGATTTCCCTGTCATTTGATGTGAAAGTTCACATCGTGCATTGCCTACCTCACTAAGAGGTGTGATTGGGAACACTTGACAAAGGTGCATTTTTGAAGGAGGGTGCAGGACAAATTTTCCCCCTTCATCACTTAACATGAATGTTAACATTTCACCATGCCCAGTTGGGCATATCTCCTACCTCCTATCTTGACACCATGGCGCTATGACATCGAGGCATGGTGGGGAATCACATCGAACTCCAATTTTTTTATATATATAATGTAAAGTTGTGTATTTTCATGAAGGGTATTGGCCCTGTGGGACACTAATGTAGGTTGAGGTGGAAGGTGCCATGTAGGCTGGGCAAGGCTACGTAGACACAACATGGATGGTGACATGGAATATTGCTAATGTGGTGCCACTATAACATGACATGTTGTAGGCTGAATTGGCCCTATTGGATGGCCAAAAATTCCATTTTTAGATGAAACATGGCAGCGTCAAAGAATGTCACATGGTAGGGTGACATCACCTTGACATCATGTTGTTGCTGCTACAACACCCTTCGAAATGTCACTACATTCGAAAGTTGGAGCCTGCTATCACTGTCATATATAGTGTTTATTTGATCTTAAAATATTCTCTCATGATATTCTATGTGTTTCAAATGTCCTTGAATGGTCCCAAGTGTTGTCGCATTAATTAGAACACCTTGAAGTTCATTTCATGATCATATCATCTTTGTTGTTGTAAAACGACGCTTTTGGGTTCTTCGATGAGTTTGTATGTGTCACACATGGTGTTATGTCTAAACTCATCATGTTCATCCCTCACCCTATATCTCAGACTTAGATAAATATTTGGCTTCAAAGCAAACCCATTGAGGCCAATAGCACATGAGTGCACTCTAAAGCCTTGATGGGGAAGACTTCATTGTTCAAAAGTGCATCATGCACCCTCCAAGAGTGCAATGCATATCCCTTAAGCCTCTTTCCCCTTCCTTATTTCAAACTTCACCCTTCAAGAGACTAAGTCTTCCTTTGAGTGCACTCCTTCGATTCTAATAAGTGCACCCTCCTTGAGCACATAGGTGCACCCTAAAGACCTTAAGCTTCACCCTTCAGCCTTCCCTAATGTACCATGTGCCCTCCAGACCCTTTGAGCACATGAGAGCACTCTAGAGGCACTAAGATTCTCCCTTCAGCCTTCAGACTTGTGCCATGCGCCCTCCAAACCCTTTGAGCACATGAGTGCACTCTGAAGGCACTAAGCTTCTCCCTTTAGCCTTCAAACTTGCATCATGCACCCTCCTATGCCTCTTTAGCACATGAGTGCACCCCAAAATCTTTAAGCCTTCATCCTTTAGCCTTTAGGAGTGTGCCCTGCATCCTCCATCTCTCCCTTGAGCACAATGCACACAAGGGAAGCCTTCATCCTTTCCCTTCATCCTTCGGACTTGTGCCATGCACCCTACCTTGACTGTCTCCCTCTATTGAGCACATGAGAACATTCTGAAGCCCCAAAGCCTTCCATCTTCACCCCTTTAGCCTTTCAAAGTGCACTCATGCACCTGAAAGCTCCTTTCACCCCTTCTGAGTGCACTGAAAAGTTACGGACATAAAATATATGTAAAACATGGTAGAATAGAAGATTTTCAAGTTGATAATTGCTTATCATGAGTAATTGCAGATACAGGTGTTCCAAAAACATCGTGGCAAGCATGTATGAGGAATATTAGCTAAAGAGAACAAAAAAATGAAGCATTGGAAGAACAGAGACACACTTGAATCTTGATGATCAAAGCACCCTAAATATTCCATTAGATCAAAAGACCCTTTGGAGGGTGAATACATAAATGATTGAAGTTGCATGAAGAAAAAAGATACAAGTAGCAGCTATGTCACCATTGGAGAAAGTCCATGTCATCAGTCACTATTAGTCCCTGTCATCAAATATAGTGACATGTCATGTTCTCATCACGTGATGATGTGGAAGTCATGATGTATTGTTGTAATCGTTATAAAGACAAAAAAGTGGAATTCCAAGAGTCATGGAAGTCCAAAAGGCATGTAATACCAAAAGTCATTTGGAATTCCAAAGGTTGTAGAAGTCCAAAGGTCACTAGAAGTTGGAAAGTCAAGAGTCATGATGATGCGAAAGGCCATTACTCAAGTAATAAATAGACTCTCATTTCTCATGTAAAGGAGTTTTAACCTTGACTTCTCCCACAAGGAATTAGAGAGATATAGTTAGTACTTTTGGGGAGTAAGTAGTGGTTCTAATGCTCCATTATTGGAGCTAGTGATGTTCATTGTATTTATGTATCTTGGGAATTTTGCTTAATATCGAATCCTTCCAAGTTAGCACATTTTCACACATGGACTGTGAATATTTCTAAGACCATTATTTGAATGTTTATGGTTCATGTTTTCTTTCATCTTTACTGGGGTAATTGAACTATTTTGGTGACTTTGGTGCTTCTTGTTGGAAATGTGTTGTAATATTATAATAATCGTCGCATCCTTGTGAACTATTATGCTTCATGTTAGACAAGTATTTCTCATTTATGTGCATATCCATTAGGATAGTACTATTAACTCTCTCTTAGAGCTTCACTTTATTCCCCACTCCATAGTAAGAGAACCATGATACATCTGAAATCAAACTTTCACAAGGCACACTAGCTTGCTCATTCAAAAGGACATTTTCACTTCTCTCTTGTACTAATAGCTAAATCCAAGGCATATCTTTAAGTAAATGACAATCGAGTCGTATTCTAGATGGGACTCCTACACAAAATGGTGTGAGGTCTAGTTGGGACCTTATATCGGGGATATCCCCCATATGTTGGTAGTATCCAACACTGTCAACATTCTGGAGCTAGAAGGAGGGCAACCATTGTTTTATGATGATAACTCCGCACACCCAAATAATTTTCTTCTAGAAAAGGTAGTAATATTTTGATCACCAATTCGACTCCTATTCCTGAAGTAGGAGGATCTTCTCAGCCTGGTCTGGAATTGACTTGTGAAGTTACCTATGAACAAATCTGGGCACTTCTACCTATAACTCGTCAGTTCACAAAGGATATCGAATCAATTCTTGGAGCACAGAATCATCCACATTTTCTGAAAAAGAAAGAAACAAGTCATACCAGTATATTAGTGTCTATAGTGGAATATTTGGTATTTTCCACTCTTGAAGAGTTGGCTCATTCGCAGATGATATAATACATCAAGATCATCTTCCACCTCTTAATGAGGGGTATGAGGATGACGTTGTTATTTCTTACGAAATCTTTGACAAATTAGAAAGTGAGGGAGAAGATTCCTCAGATTCTGATAAGGAGGAGGAACATAGAGATGAGAACATAGCCAACCAAGTTTTGCATTGGATGGCCCAAGGGCCTCTTTCTCTTCCAGACATTCTCCATAAAATTCCTAGACATCCAGAAAATTTGTTATCAAAGTATGATCCAGATAAGAATACTAAGGTAGAATATCACCTTGATGACTTTTACATGCATCTATGAATGTTGGAGGTGAGGTATGACGATGTTGTTTGCAAACTTTCCCTTTATACTGGACGCATCTCTCCTTCCACATACTATGATTTTGTTTCATGCAATATGAAATGGTAAGAATAAGAATATTTAGTTCAAATAGTAAGGATTTTAGTAATTATGGACAGTCACTTATGGACACCATACTCAAACATCTTTCCTTGATAGGGATGTTATTTAAATATTAAATTGAATTTATCTTACTAAGTTTGAGATTCAATGGCATAGTCTTCTTTTTCATGCTTTTAAAGTAATATAAATATTACTATATTATTAAGTAATTGAAATTGTATGTAATTTACTAAGTATTAGAAATTGTATCATATGTTTTAAAAACTGA
Organism: Pinus taeda; assembly: GCA_000404065.3. NCBI lineage: Eukaryota > Viridiplantae > Streptophyta > Pinopsida > Pinales > Pinaceae > Pinus > Pinus taeda. The sequence continues at coordinate 78,755 of APFE030307111.1, forward strand.
AATAAGAATTATCTTGGACTTTTCCTTTTAGGATATATATAAATTCCCTTGGAATATTTTGCATGTAAAGCTATGTTATTGATGAAAGATTCTCAGAGTACATAAAGAGATTAATTTTAGTTGTTTGGGGTAAATAAGATAACTAATTTGGAAGTAAGATAAATGGATTTCAAATTAGAAAAATTATTCAAGTTATAGTATCCTAGAATTTAAAAGAAAATATTCTAGTGGGTTCAACAATATACGAGCCAAAAGAAAAGGCAGATTGATTTCTAGTACAAATCTTTGACGTCAAGAGATCAGTTATAGAGAAGACGTAATGGAAATGAATCCTCATGATGTGATCTTTTAATGATTTCATAATACTATCAAATATTTTGAAAATGGTAGAATTTTATGTTTAAAATATTTTGCAAATGAATGGATCAAATGTTAACAAATAAAATTTATGTTACATAGAATGAATTCTTATGATATGATGAGTTCTTCTTTATTTTTGGAAGACTTAATAACTTATGTGATTTTTTTTTGGATATGATGATTTCTTCTTCATTTCTGGAAGACTTGTAATAGATAAAATTTGATACTGCAAACTATTATTGTATATTCACATCAAATAATATTACATATAAATACATTTGGTGTTGTTTCAAGATAGATAAACTAACTTGGACACACAATCACTTGGTTGAGAGAATATCTCAACCACACACCAATATAGGAAACAACTCCTAACTAATAGGAACATACTCCTTTACATTAGCAAGAATCACACCCCCTTAATGACTACTTGTCTCAATATCAATCTGCAAGATCTACATGTGGTCCAGTCTGGTAATTACACCTTGTACCTTGTTCATGCAATTGTCCATGTCCACATAAAGGAACAACCATCTACCGTAATGCATGGGTTCCCAATCGCTGCAACTGATAGTCTACTAGGAAGTCCTTCACATACATGGTTCATCCAACCTCTCGATGAACTCCCCCTAAATATAAAATTTCACCTCATGGAGTCTAAAACCAACACGGCCCACCAAGTATATCCATCTTGCATGAAACACTATTCTAGGATGTTAAAACTCTCTAACATAGGGAACATATAACAAAGGTTATGCATGCATCTCTGGGTCTTATGGGAGGTACATAAAACATTTCAAGGACCACAACTAACCATTACAAAACAACATATGACATGTAGATTTGCTCTAATTACAATATATGACTCATAATAATAGTGAGTCTAGTTTATTTCAATATACACTCATTTACTTTGTTTGTGCATCTATGTGGCATCAACCATATTTTTCTAAAATTATACTTAGTGCCTTCATTTTGAATCTTTCTAACTTCAATTAGCAATTTCTAGGGTGATCAATTCTAACCAAATGCATATACACATTGAGTTGATCAGGCTCAACATGTTTCACTTACAAAACTCAAAATTTAAGAACACTAATATGCAGCGTTGTGGAAAAGTTGGTTTCTTGATCTTCACCCATGGAGAATGAGTTTTCCTCTTTATTCCTTCAGCTCTCATAAGTTACTTCTGAAACTATGGGTTGTCCTGTAGTGGGATAACTAGATGTTACAGTATTGAATTTGAGAAATTACAGGTTACCTGTAACAGCAGCGGCCCATCCATAGGGAATTGAATCACGACCAACAACGGTCTTCAATACACAAATATGAAAAACAATGAGAGAATGAGGAAACCCTCTCGAAAAGAAATGGTGCTGCAAGGTGCTACCTACTACCTACGGAATCACAACACTGCCTTGTTGATCCTTACAATAAATAGAACTCATCTCACTACAAAGTTGGAATTGCCATGGTTTATTCTCCTTGATTGTGGGTTTTCGCATCCTCCTTGATTGTGGGGTTTCGCATCAGCAACCACACCAACTCCATCATGAGATTGAACAAATTAGAGAAAGACAGAGGGAACGAGTTGTTGGAACATCCGGGGAGTCCATCGCTTCACTACACAATAATTCTCAAATACTACTACGAAGAACTGCAAGGCCATCAGAAAAATGACCCTTTAAGAGCAATTTATGTAGGGCCCAAGTTCTTCATTTTAGCATGCCCTTTACGTTTATCCATTGCTATCGGATCAATTTCAAGCTTATGACTTTCCTTCCCTTCTGAGCTACCGTCTCACATTAGAAGGTGAAAGCGAAGGTGCAAAAGTGAGCATTAGTGTGAGGCTTTCAAAGTCACTCTCAACCTTTCTGTTTATCGTTGCTTTGAACCCAAGGAAATATAAACCCAACGAAATAGAGTTAAAGATTCTTATAATGCCACTATCCAAAAGCCCCGACTGAAACTGTAGATTTCTTCCTTATGTACGCTTTACACAGTCAAAGTGATAAAACTCTTTTATGTTGATTCTCCAATACCCACCGAGATCGGATGAATACAAATTCACATCACTTTTCATTCGATCTCTCTGGCATTGAATCACCCGAAAGCGATATCAATGTATGTGATCTTCAATAGCACCAGCAATTATACAAACCAGTCGACTCTTCAAACCCGAGCACAAACAAGAGATTTCACAAACATGAGAAACTCGTGGGAAACTTCAACACCGACATCAAACTCATGTATATGTCAAACGAGGTTGCAGCTTCCAATGACACAACTAACAACACCGTGTCCATTGGGTCCTCTACACCGCTTCTCTGCACTTCCATGATTGGCTCATGTGGAAGGTCGAATCTCCATACAAATAGTTAACCCGATCCGCATAGATCTTCATCACGCATCTTGTAATCTTAATTCAAAATTTCTAACCTAATTCGAAAAGATCAGACGAGAGCATCAGAGTTGGCAAGATCCGCTGACAGAGCTGTTGTATCCTCCTACGGGATTATTCTACATCACACACAGCCTGTTCACTTCATCAAGGCATGCACAACTTCCACCATCTATCAAGTGCAACCGAGATTCGACAAACAACACAATCAATAGAAAACATGATGCTCCCAACAACCACACTAGGAGTTTTCTTCAACTGGACGCATCTCTACTTCCACATAGCAGGGATAAAAAATGGACAAACAAATCAAACATAAATTAACAATCAAACACTGACCAAAATCACTATTTCCCTCGGTCCCAGAGGGGCCAAGTCACAGACCCTCATGGGCTCTGATACCAAGATAAAATTTGATACTGCAAACTATTATTGTATATTTACCTCAAATAATATTACATATAGATACATCTGGTGTCATCTCAAGATAGATAAAATAACTTGGACACACAATCTCTTAGTTGAGAGAATATCTCAACCACACACCAATCTAGGAAACAACTCCTAACTAATAGGAATAGACTCCTTTACATAGAAAGAATCACAACTCAGACAAACAGGAAATACATTTTCCAACAATAATTTATGTGATGATTAATGTGTTTCATTTTCATGTACTACGAAAGGCCAAAATCATGATACAAAGTCTATGTAAATTATTTTAACATATAGAAGTAATATGGATCTATTTTCAATGTTTGTATGAAACATGAATGGGTTTTATATTTAAAAAAAAATCACACACACCTTTTTGGGTATCAGAGACGGTTAAAACTCTAGGAACTAGGTCTTGCCTACTAATATTTAGAGGTAATTTATTTCATTTACTTATTTGAATTTTCCTTGATTAGGTTAAGTAATCATGGAGAGAACATCAAGGAAACAAAGGAGGAGGGAAGTCTCATCTCCACCTTCCCAAGCTAGAGAATCTAAGAAAATATTTGTCAAGGAAGTAAGGGATATGATGTTATATGTCCAAAAGATGACTGAAATATTCATTAGTAGGGTTGGAGGGAATCCTTCAGTGTCTGGTTCTTCATCTCAAGAAAAGAGGTAGGGGGTACGATCTAATGGAGATGTGCATAGAGAGTTGGAAAAAGTTAATATTCCTATCTTTAAGGGTAAATCAAAGGCAGTGTAGCAGAAGCTTGGTTAGAAAACATGCACCTATGTTTTGAGTTGCGGAACTATTCTAACAACCAAAACGCCAAGTTGGCTATATACCAACTTAAGGAGAGTGCACTATTATGGTGGAGGAACTTAGAATATCAATTGGGATATTCCATTTATGCCTTGACGTGGGAACGATTTGAAGAGGAATTTTGAGCAAAGTAAATTTCTCCTTAATACTTGGAGAGGAAGTTAAATGAGTTTCATGATCTTAAGCAAGGAACTAAGACAGTACTTGAATATGAGGCCCGATTCATGGAGCTGCCTAGATATGATACCTATCTCAATATTGAAGCTCTCAAGGTAAACAATTTTTTGTATGGATTGAATCCTATTATAAAGGAAAAGCTGCACATTTTTATGCCTACTACATTGCATGAGGCAGTGCAAAAAGAAATTATCGCTGAGGAAGAAATGTTGGGAAGCAAAAGTGGGGATAAATCCCCCAATCTATCATTCCATGGGAAACCCCTTAGAAGGGGAGGACCAAATATAAGGAATAATACAAGCGGATCGCATCATCAAGGATTTCAAAAGAATCATACTTTTAAGAACCATAGAAATAATCCAAGGCAACATCTTCAACAAAGTAGTACTCGCACTCAAGAATCAGTTCATAGTTCAGTACAATCACCTAATAAAAGGGTCAAACTGATGAAAACTTCTCCTACTAATGGATGCTAGACTTGTGGAGGACCTCATTATGAACGAGATTGCCCTAAAAAGAAGATCGAGGCACAATCATACCAAGAGTAGGCCATTGTTAGAGATATGGATAGAGCCCATAAAATTCATACAATTGTGCACAATTGTCAAGTTGAGCATCAGTCAATAGTGCTTGAAGCATCCAGAAAATTGAATTGTATGACGGTTACTATTTTAATTGGTCCTAGTGCAACTAAAAGTTTTATTTCTCCTAATGCTTTATTAAAATATAAATTGGTCGCAAAAGAGAAAAATGATTTTGATCAGGCCGAGATAGCCTCAGGGTGTTCTCAAAAGGTAGAATACCTAGTGCAAGAGTGCCCTTTAAAAATGGGAATGTATGTTACATGTGTGAATCTTTATGTGATGTCACTTGGTCATTATGATGTAATAATTAGGATGGATTGGCTTGAAGCCCATTGGGCTATACTTAATTATTGAAGTAAAACCCTTCATTTTTTGAGTGATGTGGGCTAATCTATGGTTCTCCATGGGGAAAAGAGATGTGATTCTTTAAGGCTTATCTCAGCCTTGTAGTTGAAGCAAAGTCTTAGAAAAAGATGTCAAATGTATGCTATAATGACTCTAAATGAGGGAGATCTTTCATCCTTTCAGAATTTTTTGATGTCTTTCCATAAGAGTTGCTTGGTTTTCCTCCCAAGAGGGAGATTGACTTCTCCATAGAGCTTAAGCCTGGAGCAGAACCAATATCTAAAGAACCCTGTCAAAATTTTGTTGTTCAACTTTTGGAGTTGCAAGTGAAACTGCAAGAATTATTGGATTGGGGTATGGTTAGACCCAGTGTTTCACCTTAGGGAGCTCCTGTAATATTTGTAAAGAAGAAAGATGGATCTCTTTGACTTTGTATTGATTATAGGTAGTTGAATCGAATAACCATTTGAAATAAATATATTTTGCCTCGCATTGATGATCTATTTGATCAAATGAAGGGAGCCATTGTGTTCTCCAAGATTGACCTTCAATCGGGGTATCATCAGCTTAGAGTTAAGGAAGAGGATATTCATAAGGCTGCTTTTCGAACTTGTTTTTTTCATTATGAAATTGTGGTTGTACCTTTTGGGTTATCTAATGCTCCAGGAGTGTTTATGAGTCTGATGAATTGTGTGTTTTGTAAGTACCTAGAAAAATTCGTACAAGTGTTCCTTGATGACATCTTAATCTATTCAAAGCCCCTTGAAGAGCATGAGGAACACTTGAGATTGGTGTTGCAATGTTTAAGAGAAAACAAGCTTTATACCAAAATGTCTAAATGCTCTTTTTTCATATCAAAATCCCATTATCTTAGACACATTATTTCCAGTGAAGGCATTGTTGTTGACCCAACAAAGATTGATGCGATTTCAGAATGGCCAACACCCTCCAATGTGCATGAAGTACGTAGTTTCATGGGTATGGTAGGATATTATCGGAGATTTGTGGAAGGATTTTAGAAAATAGCTAGTCTAATCACTTCATTGCTTAGGAAGGGAGCAAGATTAATTGGACAAATAAGTGTGAGCATGCTTTTTCCAAGCTTAAGCAATGTTTTACTACAGCTCCGATATTGAAGGTTCCAAATGTGGACAGGAAATTAATATTATGTACTGACCCATCAAAAGATGGATTAGGTGTAGTACTATCACAAGATGGTAGGGTGATTTCTTATGCCTCTAGGAAGTTAAGGCCACATGAAGAAAACTATGCAACCATGATTTGGAACTTGCAGCTATAGTTCATGCCTTGCGGCTTTGGAGACATTATCTGGTGGGTAAGGAATTTGAATTGAAAATGGATCATAAAGGATTGCAACATATATTTACTCAAAGTGGCCTTAATTCTAGACAAAGATGGTGGTCAAAACTCCTGAGTGAATATGATTTTGATATAACCTACATCAAGGGTACATTAAACAAAGTAGTTGATGCACTAAGTCAAATATCTCACTTCTTTTCAGTGATACCATTAAAGATTTATTTACAGGAATGCATCTTGAGGGCACAAAATGTGGATGATTAGTGTAAGGAAGTTAGATGTGAACTATGTGGGAAAGAGGCTAAAAAAGGAAATATGGATGGGTACTCTTGTGATGATGATGGTGTGGTGAAATTTATGAAGAAGATTTTGGTTTCAGATAGAGATGGGATTCGTGAACTCGTTTTGAAAGAATCTCACCGTGCAGTGTATATGGCTCACCCGGGAGGCCAAAAGATGTATGCAGATTTTAAGAAAAAATTCTTTTGGGTTGGCATGAAGAAGGATGTAGAAAATTATCTGGCAAAGTGTTTGGAATCCTAGCTAGTTAAGGAATACCATGGTCATCCAGTAGGTTTGTTGCAACCGCATAACATTCCTAAGTCCAAATGGGAAGAAATATCTATGGATTTTATTGTTGAATTACTCAATACAAGCATTAGACATAACTCCATTTTGGTGGTGGTAGACAAGTTTACCAAGAGTGCCCATTTTATACCTGTTAGAGATACTTATAAAGAAACTGAAATAGCACAAGTATCTATCAAGGAGTTCGTTAGACTTCATGATTTTCCTAAAAAAATCATATCAGACATGGCCTTTGTTTTCACAGGAAGATTTTGGACTAGCTTTCAGGGAACCCTCCAAACTCAATTAAACTTTAGCATAGCTTATCATTCAGAAACTAATGGTCAAACTAAAAGAGTAAATCAAGTATTGGAGGACATGCTTAGAATGTATGTAATGGATCAACAATCTAAGTGGTAAGGTTATCTTCCTTTAGTGGAATTTGTGTACAAAAACAATTATCATCGTTCCCTAGCTTGGTATGGCACCTTATGAGCTATTATATGGAATATCATGTAGAACACATTTAAGTTGGGATAGGTTGGAGGAGAGGATATTGGTAGGTCCTGAAATGCTTCAAGAAATTAAAGAAAAAGTGTGTCATATAAGGAAAATATTAGAGGAGGCATAGGATAGACAAAAGAGTTATGTTGATATGCATGGACTGGATTGTAGTTTTAAAGAAGGATAATTTGTTTTCTTCGAGTAAAACCTCAGAAAAGATCTATTAAATTTGGGAAAGGATCCAAGCTCTCTCCTCGATTTGTTGGACCTTTTGAAATCATTGAAAATATTGGACATGTATCATATCGTCTTTCTCTTCCACTAGTTTTTCATCGTATGCATGATGTATTTCATATTTCAATATTGTGTAAGTATGTTCACGATCCTTCTCACATTTTTTATTGGCAGCAATTACAGGTAATAGAGGAGGGGGCTTTGAAGGCAGAGTCAATTTTCATTTTGGACCATCGAACTTGAAAGCTCAAACATTGCATGGTGGACCAAGTAAAGGTCCAATGGGACCTGTTTAGTCCTAGTTCTGCCACTTAGGAGGATGCATATTCTATGCGCCTTGAGTTTCACATTTTGTTTTATCAAACTTCAAGCCAAGTTTGCTCCAAGAGGGGGAGTATGTAGCATCCCATTTTGCCTAGTACAGTTTTACGACCCTTATTGAGGGTGATTTTTTTACGGATTATATATGACAGACTTATATGTTATGGACTTGGATCGATCACTTGATTGGGGAACAATGTTATATATATTACATACATAGTTATATTTCCTATTATGTGTGGTTATGTGATTGATTATATGTATCATATCTACGTTGATTTATGTCTCCTTTTGTTTTATATCTAGCTTATGACATATGAATGGAAGCTACTATTTGGAGTAGTTAACAGACCATAATCTTGTTGATGATTTATGATGTATATGATTATACATGATTGACCTTATATTTAGTAGGATTTGGAAGGGAACTTAGTTAGTGGCAAGAAGGATGCTCATATGACTATGGATGTCATGTATACATTTGGGTAAAATGTGATTGAATTAAATTCATTATGAATTTATTTGATGCTTTGAATCAATGAGGTTATGATGTGTAGGTCTAGGGAAACAAGGCCTTGCAAACAGATCATTATATGCATATGAGCTCACAACCAGTACCTTAAGGAAAACCATGTGGCTTCAAAGAAGAATAGATGAGAATCTATGGGAAATATTAGGGCACAGAATCCTAACTTTTGAAAGATTAAGGCATGGAGTCTTGGATCTTTGGAAGAGATCAAGGCGTGGAGTCTTGATTCTACTGGGACATGGAGTCATAAGTACAGGGCAAGGGCATGGAGTCCTAACAAGTCAGGAGAGGTTCCGAATAGGGGTGTAGAATCCCTATTCTCTAATTGAAAAAACATTGATTACATCAACCAAGTGAATTAATCTAAGTTAAACTTTAAGTTGCATTAAATCCAATTTACCCACTTTAGAGGATTATTCAAAATAAATATTATTTTAATGCAAAATGTTAGTTATCTACTTTAAAAAAAATCATAATAAGAAAAATCCTTAAGTAGACACATGGGTGGTGAATATTACATAATTTAGGTACCTAAATAAAATAAGATAAAAAGGGAAAATTTGGAGAGGTGCCACCATGGGGGGGTGGTGAATAATACAAATTTTTTTATATCAAAAATTGGTTAATTTTTTGCATGGAGGTGAGGTGTCACTCCACTCCATTCTTATAAATATTGAAGGATTTTTCCCCATGGAGGGAGACTGAAGAGACTAGGGAAATGCTGCCAAAATGACTACCCAATTCCTAAATTAAAATCCCAGTAATTTATCGTGGTTGATTTAGACTAACTGGTGTAAGAGATCTTATCTTCTTCTAGTCCGCTGGAGTTGGTAAGAAAAGTTGTTGTCTAGTATGTTGGAGTTGGTGAGCATAGATGCTGAACAAAGTAGAATGTCTGAATATCACGTAAAATTTACAATTTGTTATATTTTTCTCTCATTAACCTTTCTTGGATGAGATGTAGTTAGTTTACCTTTAAAATAGTTCTTGTTTTTATAAAAGATTTTATCATAGCCAATTGTTTACCATTTATTTCTTTTGATTATACATATGTTGAAATTACAAGACTGCAAAAATATGTTTTTGTTTTAACATTGGTAGGTCAAATTTACAGTTTGTTATATTTTGCTTTCGTGAAGATGAGATGTAGTTATTTTACCTTTAAAATAGTTATTGTCTTTATAAAAGATATTATAATAGCCAATTGCTTTCCATTTATTTCTTTTGGTTATACATATGTTGAAATTACAAGATTGCAAAAATATGTTTTTGTTTAACTGATGGGTGAATAGCCGCTCCAATTAGTAATTCTTCATTTAAATGGGTTGTGAGTCGACAACACAGTATTGTTAATTGTAGTCTCTATATCTTCTATCCATTACAATTTTATTGTTCTTATTTTCAAATTAGGGATCTCTACTTTATTATACATGTATGTTTATGAAAACATATTTTGAAGAAGAGTTACTATTTTCTTAGTAATTTCATGTTTATGAAAGCCTATATTGAAGAAGGGTTAATATTCTCTTAATTTTTGTTGGGGAAGAAAAACAAAACACAAAAAAAAGAGGATTACAATTTACGTTTGTAATTCACCCGAGTAAAAATAAAACCATGTCATGTAAACTACAGTTGGAAGAGATGATGTTCATATTCTTATTCTCTGACATCCTCCTTCACTTAGTTCGTTTCCTTCAAGGTTATATATTTATCTTTCAGTGTTGTTTCAGAGTTACCAGACATTTTTTTGAAGGCACATTTATTCTTTTTGCATAAAAAAAAGTATTCTTTGAAATGTAATGCTTATTCATTTTGCAGCAGAAAAAAAAAAAAAAAATATTATATATATAATATATATATATTTATATTATATATTATAGATAGATATCTGCTTAAAAAATAAAAATCATATATCTTTGCTTAATTTTTTGTTTACAGTGTAGTGTGCTAATTAAAGGTCGATAATGCTTTTAGCTTGATGGGTGTATATATTGGTGTGTTACATTTACTTTAGTGAGATAAATCAATGCCCTAATCTTTTGTAACTTTCAATATAAAACCTTACAAGATAAATTAGTGTGGTAATCCTCTGTAACTTTTACTATATATAGATTCTTGGAAAATATGAGTTTATGATTCCCCTTTTCAATATGTAGTTTGAAGTTTTCATTATTGCCAAAAGTATTGGTCTCGAGCAGTTTCTGAAAGAAGTTAACCTTGGTAATCTTTTATCACTTTGGTAATATTTTATAACCTTGGTAATATCTATATGCATTCTTAGCCAATGATATTTTATGATTTATCCATTTGCATTATGTAGTTTAAAGTTTTTATTTTTGCAAAAATATTAGTCTGAAATAATTTTTTAAGGAATATACTATTAAACCTTTTATACTGGGATCTTTGGTCATTTTACCAATAGTTAATTTTGGAATGAGTTTAAATCATTTATTATTATTTTAATGTTGCACTCTACATAACACCAAATCTCATTATGCGAGCTTCCATAAGGAGTAATTTTGTTTGGATAGTGTGAAAGAACACTTTGTTTTGTTTGTGAGCTTCCACATGGAGTAATTTTGTTTGGACAATGTGAAAGAACACTCTGTTTTGTTTGTAAGCTTTCACAAGGAGTAAATTTTTTGTTTGGACTGTGTGAAAGAACACTCTATTTTGTTTGTGAGCTTCCACAGGGAGTAAATTTGTTTGGATGAACACTCTATTTTGTTTGTGAGCTTCCATAGGGAGTAATTTTGTTTGGATTGTCCTTGAAAAGAATATTTTGAGTCTTTCTGTAGGTTGGAAATATATACTTTGATTTTGTTTCATGCAATATGCAATGGTAACAATAAGAATATTTAGTTCAAATAGTACGTATTTTGGTATTTATGGCCAATCACTTATGGACACCATATTCTAGTATCTTCCTTGACAGGGATGTTATTTCAATATTAAACTAAATTTGTTTTACTAAGTTTGAGATTCAATGACATCACCTTCTTTTTCATGCTTTTAAAGTAATATAATATAAATATTACCGTAATTGAAATTGTATGTAATTTACTAAGTATTGGAAATTGTATCATGTGTTTTAAAAACTGAAATAAGAATTATGTTAGATTTTTCCTTTTAGGATATATATAAATTCCCTAGGAATACTTTGCACGTAAAGCTATGTTATTGATGAAAGATTCTCAGAGTACATAAAGAGATTAATTTTAGTTGTTTGGGGTAAATAAGATAACTAATTTGGAAGTAAGATAAGTGGATTTGAAATTAGCAAGATTATTCAAGTTATAATATCAAAGATTTTAAAAGAAAATATTCTAGTGGGGTCAACAATATATGAGCCAAGAGAAAAGGCATATTGCTTTCCATCATGAGAAATATTCTAGTGGGGTCAACAATATACTAGCCAAAAGAAAAGGCAAATTGCTTTCCATCACAAATAAGAATTTCTGACGTCAAGAAATCAGTTACAAAGAAGAGAAAATGGAAATGAATTCTCATGTTGTCATATTTTTTTTTAACAAATTCGGTTACTGGCTTTCTATTCCAAAAAAGAAAGGGAGGGAGACAAGCTCCCTTTAAATCAAGCCAAAATGGGTGAGGGAATCCTAGAAGAGGAACAGAGGACCAAAAGTCCTTTTCTTCCAAGCTCCTCCCCTTTTGTTTATGAGATTACAAAATGCACTATCCTTATAAATACTTACATACTAATTCAACAACAATTTACACCTACAGAACATAAAGAGTTAGTAGCAGAAAGACTTAACAATACTGAAATGAGTGAGGCGTTTACAAACACTTTTTGTTGGCTAAGGGTTCCTAAGGCCAATTCTTGCTACTCTGAATGTTGGAGTTTTCTCCAATCTGAGTAATAAGTAAGCTCTTCAGGTAATTAATCATTTCCTCCAAATGCCTGCATTTGTGTTTTAGCACAGACATTTCTTTCCTATGTTCTTCTAGTTGTCTCTTTAGGAAGGAATTCCCATATTTTACTTCAAATTTGCAGTCTTTGACCGTTTCTCTGACCTGCTCAATCATGAATTTGTTAGCTCGACAAACTACGTAGTTTTCACACTTCGGTACATTTGCAAGAGGATTCTAATCCATATTTCCTGGGGGAGAGGGCGACTAGTCCAACAAAATAGAGATGGAAATAATGGAAATAGGAAGTAAGCACTAGACGGTCCCGCGAAGACCCACCGCTACCAGAAGGGAGAACAGGCACCGAAAATAGAAGCGGCAAGAGCTGCGTGAAAACAGAAGAAACTGGGGGCTACAGGAGCTGCGCTGAGGCAGGGGCAACAAGATCTACGCAGAAGCAGGGGCACTAGAGTTGTGCGAAGGCAAAGAGATTGTAAATGCTTCCAAAGATGCACGAAGGCTGGAGAAGTGTGGAGGCTAATGGTGCAGGGGAATACCCACCAGAGCTACACAAAGAAATGAGGCAAGGAGAGAACAGAGCAGAAAATCTCAGCCCCAAAGGGGCACTGCTATGACTATTTAAAAAGAGAAGTATACTACTAAGACTGAGGGGAAGGAGAGGGAGTGCGAAGATGGCATAGGAGGGATAAGCCAAACTGAAGGAGAGAATATATAGCAACACATCTTGCCTCCACCTGGAAGAGAAAATATTCATTTCACAGGAAGCTTGAGAAGCTGCTAGACGCTTGTTAGTCATAGACTGACTGTCACAAATGTTCTTGGGGATTTCCTTTGATTTCCTGGTCTTTAGATATCTGCTCATTCAAGTCGAAGTGACTATTGCCCAACTTGAAGTTCCCTCTTTGATTGCTGTTCTTTGCACATTGTGGTGGGAGTTCCTATGGAATCAGTTTTTGAGCAATCGCATTAGCAATTCTTGATTCTCCCATAGGATGGTTGACATCCATATTTGATCCAGGTGGATATTGTTGGCCACCTGCCAAGTCCACCTGGACCCCCACCATTGTCTTTCTCAGCATTTTCAGTTTCCTTAATTGTAGCACAACTTACTATTTTTAGCATTTTTTCGGGTCCCGAACTTCCGG
>APFE030307111.1:97878-108051 GCA_000404065.3 Pinus taeda
AATATCCAACTGTACCGAGTTGTCAAAGCAGGCCAACTCCTTCAGCAGGGCAAGTGGTTCACCAGGGAACAGGTTCAGCAAAAGTTTCCTCATCTCATGGGGGAGCTCAACGCAATGGGGACCATTGCTTCCTAAGGGGGGAGGAATGATCCAGGTGGATATTGGTGGCCACCTGCCCAAGTCCACATGGACCCCCACCATTGTCTTTCTCAGCATTTTCAGTTTCCTTAATTGTAGCACAACTTACTATTTTTAGCAGTTTTTCGGGTCCTGAACTTCCGGAGCCGTTTTGAGGCCCTAAACGACGTTTTTTGGGATTCCAAGGGAAACACGGGTCCAACAATGATAGTGCTCGAATAGATCTTTCTAATGAGCTATTGTACGCGTCAAACGGAGATCATATGCTAAAGTTACGACCCCGGGAAGTTGATGTACCAACTTACTCCCAAACGGGGCCCACAGTTTGGCGTTTCATCTCCTAGGGTTAGGTTTTGGAATGTTAAGGGTTTTTCATTGTTTCTCAACAATAAATAGGCCTTCGAGCCTCATTGTAAGTCAGTTCAGAGGCATGTAGCCAACACAACTCTTCTCAGAGATAAGCTACCATCGCCCTAGCTAGTTTATTTCCATTTCTGATTGTAAGCATATTTCAGTATTTTCCATTAATGAAATGAAGTATTATTTCCACTGCATATTTGTGTATATGGTTATCTCTGTAATTTGTTGCGTTCCAGTTTAAATCCGGATCAATATTCGCCTGCATGTTGACAGTATGGGTATTTTTTCTAAGAATATGATTGAAGGTGACTTCACCTAGAAACAAGAAGTTCTTTTCCACCCTTTTTGTTATTTGAATCAGGGCCTTGTTCTTGGGGCTTCTTCTTTCCACCATCAAATGGACTATTATTGAAGAGTCCCCCATTATGACCAGATTCTTCATACTGCAGTGTCTTAGGGTTTTCGTTCCTAACAGGAGGCCATATGCTCATGCTCTATTATTGGATAGTTCTCCTAATCCCCATTCAAAGGCAATAGTATTTTTCCCTATTGGGTCAAAAAGGACACCTCCCGCTCCAACCTTACTTGGATTGGACTTTGAAGCACCATTAAATAGTAAGTAGGGCCTATTTAAATTTTTTGTCCATGTTTTGAACTCCTCTTGTTTCATTCGTATTTTCCAATTCTGCATCTTATTAGGATATTTGTTGATGTGTATTTTTTGTTGCTTGCTCATCGTGAATTCAGCCCATACTCTTTCCTCATGCTACAGATGTTGGACATCTATTGCTTTGACTCCTTTAGAGTTGATGAACTCAGATGGCATGCTCCAATTTTTGGCCAGAACTGTTATGACGTTTGGAGTGTGGCCTTTAAGGATCCTCTGATTTCTTGCTATCCAAAATTTCCAACACATAAATGAAGGCAAAATCAACCAATGCCTTTTTACTGTTTCTTTATTTTTAAGGAATATGGATATCTTTTTCCCCAGGTTGATAGAAGCTCATGATAAGGTAGCAAATGTTGGATTTTAACCTCCAAGGGATTAACAAGCCCTTTCCAGTAGTCCCTGGCAAAGGGGCATTCCGTGAAAAGGCGTTGGATGTTTTCTTCACTTCCATGACACATAGCACAGTGCGATGGCCCTTCATATCCTTTCTTTTTAAGATTATCAACAATCAATATTTTGCCTTTGAGCAACGTCCACATTAATACATGGATTTTTGGCAGTGTTTCAATTTTCCATGCCGCCCTCCAGAATCCTCAATCTTGGTTTTCTTGCTGATGTAAAGTGGCATATCCTAATTTGACAGAAAAATCTCCTCCATCAAGATCACAACGAAGGGAATCTTTTGAATCTATACTTAGTGGAGAAGCCCCCTTAAGATATGAGGTTAGGGACTTCCACTGAGGGACAAGGCCATGAGGGAGGATGGGGATCCTCCAATCCCCCCATTCTCCCTCTCTCCAAAGAGATATTTCATCCAGCATTTTTGTTTTCATCCATCTTAGATCCTGTAGATTTTCTTGGTAGGCTAAGGGTTGATTTCCCATTATTCTATCCTTCCATATTTTTGTGGATTTACCATTACCAGGTATCTTAGAATAATTTTCTTTAATGAGAAAAATGGTTTTTTTATCAGATTCCATACCTGGGAGCAGGGCCTAATTGGATAACCTTTTCTCAATAAGAGGCTTCTATTGTGGTTAATGTATTTTTCTTCTAGGATTTGCTTCCACCAGCTGCTCTCTCTTGTTATTAGTCTCCATGTTATTTTTGCTCCTAGATCCAAGTTCATTATTCCTGGTAGCCTTATTTCCAACCCACCTTTCTCATAGGGTTGAGTTACTTCATCCCATTTCACAAGGTTGTGCTTGTTTTTATCCACTTTACCTCCTTTCCATAGGAATTCCCTAATTACAAGCTCGATTTGTTTATGTATACTTGTAGGGGCTAGTATAGCAGCATACTGATAGATTGGGAGGGTTGTGAGTAGGGCCTTTATTGATAGATTGGGAGGGTTGTGAGTAGGGCCTTTATTAATACCCCTTCCTGCCATATTGAGTCAGATCATGCCCCAGTTCTGCACTTTTTGTTTCATTTTCTCAATGTACTTATTCCATATGTCGGTCTTCAAATTTTCTTTTGAGATCGGAAGTCCAATATATTGGAAGTGGCTCCACTTCTCTTGAAATGGAATTTCCAAAATTTCTTATATTTTTTTGAGGGTGCGAGATGAAGTGTTCCATCCATATATTCTGCATTTATGATTATTTAAAAGCCCCTCGAAGGCTTTCATAAAACTATTTATTACCTTTTTTATTATTCTTTCCATGATGTAGGAGGCCCCACCCATAATCAAAGTGTCATCTGCAATTAGGGAGTGGTTTATACTTTTTACTTCAGGAGAGATTGAGAGTCCTGTAATATTCCTATCTTGTCTGCATTTCTCAAGACATCTACTCAGGGAGACCACCATTATAATGTATAATAAAGGAGAGAGAGGAAAACCATGACGTAGCCCCCTTGAGCTCTGAAAATATTCACTTTGTCTCCCATTGATCAATGGAGCAATCCAAGGGCCCACAATATAGTTTTTTATTATATCTATTGTCATTTTGGAGAAACCAAATATCTGAAGGACAGCCGTGAGAAAGCCCAGGTTGACCCTATCAAAAGCGTTAACCATATCTAGCTTGACAATCATTCCTTTTTCTTTTTTCATTAGGCTAGAGTGCAAAGCTTCTTGCGCTATTAGAATGCTGTCCGGAATTTGTCTTTTAGGGACAAATCCTCCTTGATTTTATGACATTATTTCTGGGAGAAATACTTTTATTTTGCTTGTTAGGATTTTTGATATGATTTTGTAGAAGGAGTTACATAGAGAAATAGGCTTGAATCTACTAGAGGAGTTATTATTTGACTTATTTGGAAAAAGAGTCGGGAAGGAAGAGTTTGTGAATCCTCCAACCTTGAATTTCCCAAAAACATTTCTCATCATTCTTATCAAATATTTTTTAATAATGGTCTAGTTATTTTTATAGAAGGAAATAGGGAACCCATCCAGGCCAGGATCCTTATCCGGATGCAAATCCCAAACAGCATCTACTACTTCCCTTTCTTCAAATGTTCTTGTGAGCTCATTGTTTTCTGCTTCACCAATTTTCCTGGGAATATGTTGAAGGTATTCTTCATACTCTTTATTTGATGTTGGGGCTGATAATATATTTTTATAGTATCTATAAGCCTCCGTTATTTCCTCTTGTCCTCTGACTACTTTTCCTTCATTATCTTTTATGTTGTCTATTTGATTTTGGTTTCTTCTTATCCTGGCCTTATTATGAAAGAAAGTTGTGTTATTGTCTCCTTCTTTGAGCCATAGATTTCGCGATTTTATTTTCCACTCTTCTTCTTCCTTTCTATTTTGTCTATACATCTCCCAATATGCTTGTTTTCCCTACCATATACTCCCCTGCATTTCCTCTTGCTGCTCCTTTTCCATTTAAATTCTGTCTAATTTTTCTGCTATTTCTAACTTTCTCTTTTGTGTTTCTGTGTTGTTGATCCTTTCCCAATGTTTTAGCTCGCTCCTCAGGGATTTTTTTTTAGTTTCCCAAACATAGCTAGGAGAGCCATTAATTGGTGTTGTCCACACTTCAGTTATGATTTCTTTGAATTATTCTCTGTCGTTTCATGTGAAGCTAAATCTAAAAGGAATTGGACCAAGATTGTCTAATTTCCCAAGGGTGATAGCCACTGGTTTGTGACATGATGCTATATTATGGATGATTTTGGATTTTATCTCACTGAACTCATTGGCTACTTTGTCTTGTATTAGGAATCTTTCCAATCTTTCCTTGATGTTATTCTTCCCAATTCTTTTGTTGCTCCATGTGTACTTTCCATTGCTAGGAGGCATGTACATTAATTTGCATCCTTTAACAATAGATTCTAACATTTCCCTATAGGGGTCAACATTGTATTTTCCCTCGAATTTTTCCTCTGTGTTCAATACCAAATTGAGATCTTCTCCTATGATTATGCCTCTATTTTGGTCCTGCATAAGATGATGTTTTAGGGTGGACTAGCAAACTGCCTTATCCCTGTAATGATTTGGGGCATAAATATTTATAATGCAATACTTCTCTTTTCTTTATTTTTCTTTTTTCCATTTATGTTTTTATCCAATGCAGTTCTTTTTTTTGCTGAATGAGCTCCCAATTTTCGGTTTTCCATAGTGTGTATATTCCTCCTTAGGCTTTGGTCACTTATATTGAGGTTCCTTGATAATTTTTGGTATTTTATATCATTGTTTCCATTTCCCTCTCATTTTCCTTTGTCTACTGGAGCATAAAGATATCCGGTTTCTTTGAAGTTATGATATCTTTCATTGCCTTAATTTTTGGCATACTTCCCATTCCTCTGCAATTCCAGGAGACTATAATCATTATCACTTGATGTTAAGGGTTGAGGGTCCTTTCCCTCTGTTAGGGTGGGTGATTTTCTCCTTATTGTTTTCCAAGAAAGTGTCCATAGGTTGTTGGGTACCCAAAGCTAATTCTTTTGTTGTTGCTTCATCTCTTATTTCTCTGTTAGATTTTATGCCTGCCTTTTTAGAGTGGTTGTGAGAGGAGAGGATCTCTTTGGAAAGGGTTTGAATGATAATGTGATCGAAGGAGGAGGGGTGAGGGCTTTGGGAGGGGATAGGCAAGGAAGGGGAGGGATTAGAGAGGGGAGGGGAGAAGGGAGGGGGGGAGGGAGAGGGAGGAGGTCATGGTCTGAAAGTGGCCGAAGGGATTAATTACCAATAGATCCAATAAGGGGGGAGGGTAGAAGACGGTGGGAGGGAGTTGAGGGAGAAGGGGGGGGGTCTTGAATGAATTTGCCTAAGGAAAAGGGGGGGGGGGGGGGGGGCGATGGGGAAGGGGGGAGTGGAGCTGAAGAAGGAGGTAGATTGGAAACATAAGATATTTTGGGTTTGTATGTTGACTTTTTCTTCTTGACCTGCTCCCATTTTGGTTCCTGGTTTTCTATATCTTCTGTTTCCTAATTTTTAGTACATATACTTACAAAATGACCATATCCATGACATACCTTACATTTTAATGGTATTTGTTCATAGTCTAGTTGTTAGATGTTAACCCAATTATCCACTTTGATCTTGACTGCTTCCAGAAGTCCTTTCCACAGATTTACTTCAACACATATTCTCGCGCAGGCATGCATGTTTTCCTTTGGCTCACTTCTGTCATTATATTTCCCCACAACATTCCCTATTTCTTTTACAGGTTCATCTCCCCAACAATGAAGAGGAAGATGAGGGAGTCTCACCCATATTGGCACTACATTTGGCACATCCAGCTCTAGATTGAAGTCTGGAGTCCATTTGTTGAGATAAAGCCCTCTTAAATCCATGAAATATGGCTTGTTTCTGAAGATTAAGTCTTTATCCTCTTTTGTTTCAAAGTGGAAGGTAAAGTATCCTCTTGTGCAGAATCTGATGGATATTTTCCCCATGATAGATGAGGCCCAGTCTCTTTCTACCCATTTGAGAACTGAACGGGGAGAGGGCCAGAGACCAGTAAACTGTCCCACCAAACCTCGCTTAGAGAGAGACAAAGATGTGTGGCGAGGAAGAGCAGGCGAAAGGATTATTTCAAGCATTTCATCGATATTCTTAACAAACTTTGATATGGATGGTCTAAGACGAGACGATCAAGGAGGAGAGCAGTGAAGCGAAGGATTCCGCATTTTCTCTCCGCTGTGTTGAAGTTCTAGCATATGGGTGAGGGATCAAATCACCCTTAGGAGGAGGCTCCACTTGATCCATTGTGAACCAGACGAGGGATGAAAGCCCCGAGAGCAGGAGGCCCTGGGAGCCGGAGGGGTTCACTCACAAAGATTCAAAATTTCTGGGCAAGAGCAGATCGTGATCAAGATCCATAAAATGTTGAGAAGATTGATTTAGAGGAAGAGAGGCAATCGAATTTTAGGTGACCTTTCCTCATGCTGTGATCTTTTAATGATTTCATAATACTATCAAATATTTCTAAAATGGCAGAATTTTATGTCTAAAATATTTTGGAAATGAATGGATGAAATGTTAACATCTAAAATTTATGTTACATGGAATGAATGCTTAGGATATGATGAGTTCTTCTTTATTTTTGGAAGTCTTAATAACTTATGTGAATGTTTTTGGATATGATGATTTCTTTTTCATTTTTGGAAGACTTATAATTTATGTGATGATTAATGTGTTTTGTTTTCATGTGCAAGGCCAAAAGCATGATACAAAGTCTATGTAAAATATTGTTAACATATAGAAATAATATGGATCTATTTTCAATGTTTGTAGGAAAGAAGGATGGGTTTTATATTAAAAAAACACACACACACACACACACACACACCTTTTTTGGGTAACTTGAGTTACATAACTAGTTAGTAGTCAAGGGATATTACAATAGGCTCACTTATTTCTCCTATCCCTTCTTCACATCATTGCCCTCCATTGGCTCATCTAGAAATTCTAGGATTTGTCTCCATGTTCACTGTGTATTCTTTAGGGCATCAACGAACAGACATTTAACTAACCCGTGATTCATAATTTTCACTGTGGGGTGCTTCACACTAGGCAGAACCTGATCCATGTGTTGTAGTGTTGTCAATAGGAAATATGGAATGTTTAATAAGTTATTATGGCATAAGTGTGATACAAATTTTAAGGTTTGTCTCCATGTTCACTTTGTATTCCTTAGGGAATCAACGACCAGACATTTAACTAACCCGTGATTCATAATTTTCATTCTGGGGTGCTTCACACTAGGCAGAACCCGATCCATATGTTGCAATGTTGTCAATAGGAAATATGGAATGTTTAACAAGTTATTATGGCATAAGTGATATAACAATTTCAGATCATAAGAGAATATTACCTTGTATCAGCCTTCATGTTGAATGATGAGAATGATTCCATCATGTGCCACCATCAATAGTGTCAACTCCATTCTACCTTCTCTTCCACCAGTTATCCAATTTATTTAAAATTTGGGGCAACCACAAAGGTGCGCAATTATAAAATAGCCAAATACCCAAATGCATTTGTTGTCATAAAAAGATATGCATATGCCCCGAATTCAATTCCAATCAAAACTCATCTAGATCTAGATTTTAAGTTTGACTTCTACAAAGATCAAACTTTGGTTTTCTAAGGGAATTCCAATGGGACTTACTTAGATCTTTCCCGGTCTAGGTATATCCTAGAACACTAACATATTCAATAATGATCTCTTCATTCCAATGAAAACATTCCATAAATCTATCCATTCTATAAACTCATATATAATTGCATCATTCAATATCATAAGGACTATCCAAAACAAATATTGTCAGATCTATTGATTTATCATGCATTGCACGAATCATAACCCTTCTTCAAGAAAACAGTCACAATCCTTAAACATAGGTGGTCATGACATATTAGACAATGGAAATCACAATATGACAGTCTAGTTAAGCACATCGAGCAGCCATACATGACTATGAACATAGCTCTACATTTTATGACAATATCAACAAACACAAAGGCATCCAAGCCCCTAATAACCATGAATACACAAACACAAAGTCCTCCAACCCCTTAATAACCATGAAGACACGCACATACAACATCTCATCATAGACAACATGAATACCACATTTCTTCATTGCAGTGAAAAACATGTTAGATGAAGCATATTAAGCAACCATGCATATTTATGTGAACAACTCATGATCATACAGAGACCTTAAAAACCTTTCTTGGCTAGAGTTATTCCATATACACTACACATGCATTGAACTCCTAATAAGATAACCCGTCATCATGATTGTGGTAGTAAACTACCAAATCTTATAGACATATATAGATAACTAATGAAATCATAGTTAGTCCTGAGTGATTTCAATTCATCAATCAAGAGCATACCAAACAACTTGCACATGACTAAGAAGCTACAACCACATAACTCAACAACTCATAATCACCATAGATATACAAGTTAATTGATCAACCATGTTTTAGGTAATAAATAAAACATTCATACATATATGACACAATATTAATCATGAGTCATAAACACAATAAGGCATTCCCTAGAATGTAGTCTAACATGTATAACCTAGGAATGCTTATTTGAATAGAATGAAATGGTTGGAAATTGAAGGAGGGACTTCCACTCTCCACCAACCATATCTCTACTACACTGCAACCTTTCTTACAATTGACCACCCTTGAGTCACATCTAGGGTTTGAGGAAAATGATTGCACAAGAAAATGGTTCACACCAAATGGTTGAACACAATCTCAGGAGATGGAGTCCACTATTCTACTGCTTCATCAACTCAACGACAAGCACTCAGCAGACCATTCGCTCACTGAAGTCCACACAAGCCACACAGGCTTAGATAAAGAACTCAATGGTTATAAACATAGCTACATAGATTATCACTAGTCACATAGAGTAGGCCATCAAATCAATGGTAAAGTATGAGAATACAAGGAAATACAACACAACCTAGCCCTACCACTCCCAATATTAAAGTGTCTCGCACCCATTTTTCTATCTTCTTCTTGTTATGTCCTGGTTTTGAGAGCCTTACTTGGGTCATTGGTTTGTTTTATTCTCTTGATTGATTGAGAGAGAGAGAGAGAGAGAGCTCATATGGGAATTGTCTTCCAATTTTTGTACCCTCTTATCTAATCACATCCCTTCACATATCAAGAGGTGGTTTTGTCTATTACACCACCTCCTCCTCTTTAGGTAATGATGTGTTTCCACTCCTTAGCTTTTGTAATTCACATTAACAAGCTTTGCCAGCTTCTATTATGACCTAGTCACATCCCATAACACCTGTCAGATAACTAACCCAATTAGCATTCAAGCAACCTTGGCATTTAATCAGTTGGTATGGGTCGTGGTTTTTCAAGCATGCAAGCAATCTTTAGGCATTAAAGCGGCTTTAGGTAAAGATACGTGAGAAAACATGCTTCCACTCAAGCCAAGTATTTGTAAGCATGTCCAACCTTCAGCTATGTTATTTAATTAATCATAAATATTATAGTATAATCATAGGTCCAAATGTCATGTTCCTTCCATGTTGGCATTACAATCACATTATAATAAGCACGTGTAGAACAAGGGGATGTTATAAATTTGCTTCATGAAATTAGTTATTATAATGCTTATTTTCTCCATCACACATTCATTTTCTAAAACTAATATCATTTTAATTTTGAATGATGACATTATTCAAAACCTTCCAAAATTATTAATTATTAGAGTTTGGGTTGAGGAATTTCAATTTTTTATAAATTAAAAATTATTTGGATGGTCCTGATTTCATATCCTTCAATTATTAATGATCACTTCCCAGGTTATTGGAATAGTTGTAGAGTTTGATCATTTGTTCATTGCCATAAACCGTTTGTGAAGATGTGAGTAGCGTCGGTGGATTTAGACTTAGGGGATATGAAAGTACTTGTTCGTTTGTTAGCTGCAATAGAGTGAGTATTTGTGGAGATGCGAGTGTGGTCTATGGTTTTAGGGTTATGGGAGATACGTTTAAACTTTAGGGTAAGGGTTATGTGACCTTCCAAGTTCCGTATAACGTAGGTTTATTGGAAATCATTT